>PVHX01018359.1:0-37297 GCA_004024805.1 Geosciurus inauris | reverse complement strand
TTATTGGCATCTCTTAATTCCTGGGGTCCCCACACGAGCTTTACCTTTACCTTCACAGTTTCATGAATCACCTTCTCAGGGGTGGCCCACAGGGATTCTAACGCTGTTGTACTTTGCCTGGACTCCCAGACCTTCCTTTGAAGTCTGGATAGAAGCCTCCATGACCCCCAAACTCCAGCATTCTACATTCTTGAGAACCAGCACCACCTGGATGATGCCAAGGTCTGCTGCCAGTTCCAGCCATAGCCAGGTCCCCTTGGACCACAGCTACAGGGGACTTTGAGTGCCTGGGTGACTGACCATCATGAATTGAATACCAGGGAAACAACTTCTTAGCCACCCTGAGGGAGCAGGGTACACCCAATGTCTCTTCTCAAAGGAATTTTCAGATCTACGCCTTCCATCCGGCAATGGATATGAGCTTGCACATTCCTAAGATGCCCTCAAGTCATCTCTCCTATTGTCTCTATGAAATTATTTTCTCTTTAGTGGTGGTAATCTCTTCAATTACCACACCTTTGTAGCCCCAATTTAAGACTCATCTTTCTGGCCAAACTGCAAGTTTTAAAAATCCTTGTGCTCTACTATTCACTCCTAATTCTCATAATACAATTGACTAATCCACACTAATATCCATACCTCCATGTGGGGCTGCTTTGAAATTTCCTCCACCAGGTTAATTAGTGCATCACCTTTAAATTGGGCCTCACACAAAATATCAGAACGTGGGCAAAATGTAGATAAGTTCTTTGCCAGAATTCAACATGAATGGCCTCTAGTCCAGTTTCCAATAGAGTCCTTATTTCCTTTCGCAACTTCATGAGCACTATCTTTGCTGCTGGTATTCCTTATCAGCATATTGGTCTCTGAGCTATTGACCATCAAGCTCCACTTAACAATATTCTAAGGCTTCTCCAGCCTGAATCTCCAAACTTTTCCAAACTCCTCCAACAAACCAATTCCAAACACTTCTGAACCACAAGGTCAAGGTTAATCACAGCTCCAACCCCACTTCTCAGTACCAAAAACTTTCTGGGTTAATCAGCTTTTCATCACTATGACCAAAATACATGCAAAGAACCATTTAGAAGAGGAAAAGTTTATTTTGGCTCCCAGTTTTAGAGGTTCAGTCCATGGGACCTAAGGTGAGGTAGAGCATCAGTGCTGAGACCTAAGGTGAGGTAGAGCATCACAGCAGAGGAAAGCTGCTCAGCTCGTGGCCAACAGGAAGCAGAGACAACATCCTGTTTTTTTTTTTTGGCACCAGGGACTGAACTCAGGGGCACTCGACCACTAAGCCACATCCCCAGCCCTATGTTGTGTTTTATGTAGAGACAGGGTCTCACTGAGTTGCTTAGTGCCTCGCCATTGCTGAGGCTGAACATCCTGTTCTTAAAGGTAGAGTTAGAAGCTGGACAAGGGTTCAGCCAGCTCACATAATTATTGTCATGGGAAGCTGGACTTGTCAACAGTCATAGGATGATTAGAAACCCCATTGTTTGAACACCTTCAGCACTCTGAGGAATTATATCTTCCATACTTGAGTATTATTTAAAGGTTTTTGGTTTCTTTTTTCCAGTTTTCCAAAATAATCAAGGAATGGTTCACTGGGCTTTGTGGGGACATTTTTGAATCTTTCTCCACAATTTTAGGGAAAACTTGAGGAATAGCCTGATTCTTGTGCCTCATTTTAGTACTTGGCTATCTTTTTTTTTTTTTTTTTCATTAATGTCTTCTATAGGTTTCCCCCTCTAACCTGAGAGAGCCATTTTTTAGCTTTCAGTTTTCTCACATACACAAGTTGATAAAGATCAGAGTGGCCTGGTTTGTATATTCGAATAATAAATTCCTTGGCAATCCCTATTAGGTCAGGGAATCCTTTAGCCATGGTCCCTAACTCAGGCTTAGTCCAAGGGATGCACAATGTTGAAGGACCCTTTTGACATGTGTGCCAGTTCCCACGATGGGGAGATCAAACGGGATCTCGTGAGTGGCTGATGAGCCTCGGTGCTGGTGGAGCAGGAAGGGACGGAGCAGAGACGAGGCAAGGGAGTGTGGGGAGCAGATGGCACAGGGGAAGAATATAGAAGAGTTTTTGTTCAGAGATAGTCTCTGTTCACTTTTTATGTAGCTCAGTGGTGGAGCCCTTGCCTAGCATGTGTGAGACTCTTGGTTCCCTCCTCAGCATCACAGAGAAAAAAGATTTCATTTACCATTTACAGGGAGGCTATGGGCTGCATTTAAAAGCTTCTAAATATCATTAAAAACGTGCCTCCCACTTTTTTTCTTGGTTTTAAAACTGGATTTTTCCAAAATGAGCAAGCAAATAAACCAGTTTTGGAATTTCAAAAGATGTTGGTTTGGCGATTGAAGTATAAGATCATCCTTATTCAAATTAGACCACTTCGGGGCTGGGATTGTGGCTCAGCGGTAGAGTGCTTGCCTTGCATGCATGAGGCCCCGGGTTCGATCCTCAGCACCACATACAAAGCAATAAAATAAAGACATTGTGTCCATCTATAACTAAAAAAATATTTAAAAAAAAAAAAAAACAAAAAAACCAAATTAGACCACTTTTAAGGTACCTGCAAGATGAGGCTCCATAAGCATCACACAGGAAACCAGCTGGAGCACAAATGAAGACTCCCCAGTAGAGAGATCCAGTGTGGGATATTGGCTTCTGTAACTTTGGTTCCTGTGCTGGGTCAAGGGTATTGCTTATGGGTATGACTCACCAAGGAGTCACCATGGAGACCCTAACACCTCTTCACATGTCTCAGGAATCCAACTGCCTTATGGTAAGTGAGGTACTTGAGGTGCCAGGTGACCAGCCACTACATGCACTTCCTGGAGAGCTGAAAGTTTCCTAAAGATGTTCTGCCACCAGAACATCTCATGGGTGTTCTGGACCCATAAGATGGGTCCAGAATATGATACCCCTGCAGGCCATGAGCCAACACCCCAACCCTTCCACTGAGGCTCTAGTCATCTAGGACACACTTTTGGTCTGGAAGGGGCAATGTCCCTTTTTGGAGTGGCACTCATGTGTGGTAAGACAAGGAGCATAACTTGGTCACTGTCCAGAGAGAGGTCTAATAAAACAGATGACTGGAGCCATCCTAACTACCTTATCTGTGTACATAAGAATCCCTACTGGCAAAAAGAAAAGCCCTGCCTTAGGATTTTAAGTTACTCTAATCCTGGGAAAGGAAAGTAGTGGGCAGCTCCTCAGCAGAGACAGAGACTGAGCTCAGCATCTCATGAGGAAAGAGTCATGATGGTGTAGCCTCCACGAAAAATTTTTGGAGGCTTGGGTTTCATAAAAAATTCATCCCTATTATGCCTCACCCCTCTGGCACCCCATTGCTATAGTTGGAGTCTTGTGTCCCCCAAAGGTCCAGGAGCTATTGGGAGGCAGTAGAGACTTTAGAGGTGGGGCCTACTGGGAAGTCTCCAGGTCACTGCGGGCATGGGACACCAGCCCCTTCTTCTTCCTCTCTTTTGTTTCCTGGCCATGAGGTGGGTGGTTTTGCTCTACCATGTACTCCTGCCAGGATTGGCTACCAGAAGCCCATAGCAAAACTGATCATGGAAGGAAACCTTTAAAACTTGAGTCTGAAGTGGGCTACCAAAGTCAAGGGGAAGATTGGCTCCAAGATCCCTGCGGGGTTGCAAGAAATATTTATCTTGAAACACAAAATCTTCTACAAGTCAATAAAAGAAGGATTTTCTTTGAGCCAAGAGTGAGAACGGCTACCTGGCAAAACAGTCTAGTTTCCCAGAATAAGTGCTCTGAGATGGGACCTGTGGGGTCTGATATGATAGATCAAAACAACAATGATGGAACAATATGGGGACTACAGCAAGTTATTTGTTAAGTCCTTCAGTCAACAGGAACAGCATAGGTCACTCATGGGTCATTGTTCACTTATGATAAACATTCTGGATAAGTTATAAGAAACCAGGCATGGGGGGCACAATTCTGGAATCCCAACAACTTAGGAGGCTGAGGCAGGAGGATCACAAGGATGGAGGTCAGCATCAGCAACTTTGTAAGACTCAAAATTACAAAATTTAAAAAAGGACTGGGGATATAGACCAGTGGTAGAGTGGCCCTGGGTTCATATACATAAAAGCAGGGACAAGGCATCCCCAAATTATTTATACTCTAATGAATGGCATTAGCATGTCTACAAGGAACTGGACTGAAATGGTTAAAGGTCAGGATTGACTAGATCATGAGACTTTGGAACCCTGGAGGCTGTGACTGCTATCCCACAACCCATGTCTGCTAGACCTGGAGAAACTGCAGACCTCTTTTCTTTAAGTCTTCAGAGTTAAGGGGTGTGATGTGTCAGGCTTGCTTGATGACAGACCCCATTCTAAATGCTTTACATGTTACTTAATCCTTTTAATAACCCTCAGAGGTGGGACTTGGTATTATTCTTCCCATTTTATAGAGACAAGTGAAGCAACTTGCCCGAAGACACACTGGAGAGTGCTGGAGCTGAGGTGTGGAACGGGTGTCCTGGTTCCGGAGCCCACTTTCTGAATCTCTCCACCATCTGCCTTGCATAAAAGTGCCAGGTGGGGCGGGGCGGGGAGGCTGGCGGGCGGGGCAGCAGGGAATAATCGTTGTGAGCTATGTGTACACACCCAGGAGGGTGTGTGGGGGTTGTTTTTGTAAAGTGACCAACCATTCTGGTTTTGCTGAGCCCATTCACCCTGGTTCTTGGCCTCTTCTGCTCAAGCAGAGCAACATGAGGATCAGAAACCCACTGGGGGAGATTCTGGGGTCCATATTGCCCATACAATGTGACTTTTCAACACACATGGGCAGGTCCCCAGCAGGCCCTTAACCAAGACACAGGGAGGAACTCCTGAGGAGGGCAGGCTGTGCTGGCTGCACCCCAGGGCAGGTGTCTGTCTCCTGCTCAGGTACGTTCCTAAGAGGTTTTTGAGGGCTAGTGCGATTCCTGCGGGCTTTTCCCTGGAGCGTTGACGTTAGTCTCCCTTTAACTACAGTGGGAATATATGTTTTCAGGGAGATGAACTCTGCTATTCCAATTTAGAAATTACTGACTCTCACCTCAGCTTTGAATTTTAACTCACTGAAGGCAAACTGACATCTGAGGAGTAATTCAGGCCATGGTCGTAGACCCATTGGCCTCTGCACTCTCCTCTGGAATTCCAAAAAAAGGACACATGAAGCAGATGGTGAGAGGGGACTGACAAGGGACAGAGGAGGCTGAACCCTGGCTTGGAGGAGAGCCATCAGGACACAAGGCAGCTTGAAGAACCTCAGAGAGGCTCAGAGGTTGGAGAGACCAGGCACCTCAAGGACCAAGAGGCGCGGGCAGGACTGCAAACAGAGGGCTGGTTGGTTGTCACTCTGGGAGCAATCGGACATCTAGGTCCCCTGCCCTAGCTGGGACAGACAAGATGCGACCCCTCCCCACCATGGCAGGAGACCCCCTTGCTGGAGAGTCTGGAAGAGTAATCTGAGGCAACATTCACTCAGAGCTCAGGACTGGCTGCACATGCAGCTCCTTAGTGCTCAGATGGCCTTTCTCTATCTTGCTCTCTCACTCTTCCCCTCTGGGTCACAAGGAGGCTCAAAGACATATACACAAAGAGGTGATGTGGAGAGTGGCCCCTGGCTTCCTGCTAACCAGGCTTCCACTTATCCACACACCCTCCCTCATCGCCTTCCAGGTTATTTAATGTGGCAGAAATGCTGGTTGCCTTCTAGCATCCAGTATTCTCTTCTTTAGTTACAGAGCCTCCTTTTGTTTATCTGGGTACCTTCCTTTCCAGCTGCAAGACACTTTCCAGTTTCTCTGCAATTATTTGGGTCGTATGACTTTATAAGTGGAAGTTGTGAGGAAATCCAGGGATCTGGATCTTTCAAAGAGTCATAGCAGCTTCTCCCCTTCTTCCACTCTGATCTCTAAACAACAAATGTGATGGCCACCGCTCCAGCAGCCATACTGGTCAATGAGGATAGTGGCTGCACACGGGGATGACAACAGAGAGATGGAAGGAGCCATCTTCATGGGGTTGCCCTACCAGTCCTGTGTTGCTGTCTCCAAGCTTCTTTAACATGCCAGAGAAATATGCTTCTATCTTGATTTAACTACTGTCATTTTGAGGTCCCCTCTTGTGTGCCAGTGATGCCAACCCTAACTGATGTGAGTTGAGATGTGAGTTGAAGGACAACCTCTCCATTGTCCTCTTTGCATTCAGATATCCTGTAAGATGAGAATCAGCAGGGACATTAAGTGTATGAAGTCCACAAGTTCAAGGGCAAAATCTAGCGCACAGATTTTTTTTTCTAACTTGGGATGGAACCCAGGGGCATTTAACCACTGAGCCACATCCCCCAGCACTTTTATCTTTTATTTGGAGATAGGGTCTTGCTAGAGATTTGTCTGTGTATTATCTTATGAGCCAGGGTTGTCCACAAGTTATTCATGAATTGGGGACATCTATGGCTTATCCCATGAGCTAGCATGAGTATGTGCTATCCCCCCTGCCCAGATGAGTCAACCAAGGCTTAGAAGGATTTGCTAAAAGCCACAGAGCTGTGAGTGGTGGAGCTGAGGTTCCCGATCATCTGCATTCCATGCCTGTCTGTCAGCGTTTGAGTTTGCAACCTCTGACCTCCTGACCCTGCTCCGTTTCATAGAGGAAAACACTAGAGACAAGGAGGAGGAAATACTGACCAACCATTGTCAGACTGTGTTGAACAGGAGCTGGTTCCCTGCTGCACTGTGAGCGACTAGCATGGATTTCCCCTATATTGTCAGTGCCTGGAACAGAGCCAGCCTCAAAAACTGTGTGCTGCACAAACGAGGGACACCCACCCTCAGCCACATGGAACAAGAGCAGAGTGAGGATGCAAACCCAGGGCTCCTGCCTGCCCAGGCCTCTTCCTGCCCCCTGGCTGCTATCCAGGCTAACCTGCTTTCTCTTGGATGCTGACAGAGAACAAGGACGCTGGCTCTAATGTCTAGCGCGTTCACACCTGGCCCTGGCTGCACTTGTCACCAGCTGTGCCCACTTTGAGCCTTTGTTCTTCCCCCAGCGATGGGGCTAATCCTGGTATCCACCTCACAGGGAAGACAAGGTGAGATCACACATGTGATCCCCTCTCAAGGTGACCTGCCCATAATAGGTGCTCAATAAATCATAGCCACTGTGACCTCTTTTGTATGAATGTGGCTGGGAGGCATGATTTGCAGACACCTGGAAATCATTACCTGGAGGCATCAGCTTGCTCTCCCTCAGCCAGGCAGCCCGAGCCCTGCTGCCAAGAGGGCTTCTCCTGCACCCCAGGATGATGGTCTGAATTGCCTACTTACGTTCTCTTTTTCCTCCAACACACAAATAGTCTACTCTCCACCAGGCCCCAGGCTAGGTCAGCAAATCTGGAGAGAAAATGGACCTGTTGGCCTGACTGGCAAGATCAGCCAAGGCCATGCTCCCTTTTTTATTTTTTGGTACCGGGGATTGAACTCAGGGGCACTCGACCACTGAGCCACATCCCCAGCCCTATTTTGTGTTTTATGTAGAGACAGGGTCTCACTGAATTGCTTAGTGCCTCGCTGTTGCTGAGGCTGGCTTTGAATTCGGGATCCTCCTATCTCAGCCTCCCAAAGGGCAGGGATTACAGGCCTGCACCACCGCGCTGAAAGACTGGAGCTAAATAAACTCCATGACAGGCTTCAGACCCTCCAGAAAGACTAGTAGGACTGAGTTTAGTTCCCAGGAAAAGCCACGCATTGCTCAAGGCTAAAGCCACTCTCGGACCACTCTCACATCAGACAATCAAAGATGTTAAAAATCATATATCTGGCATTCCTGAGGTCTGAGTCTGCCTGAACACCACGTGGGTCACTTAAACTCACCTCGTAGTTGGTCGTTTTCAAAAAATTCTCAAAAGCCATGATTGGGTCTCGCCAAATGTTACGGACACCCCTCAAACTCTGAATGGTCACTATTGTCACCATAGGTGCTGTACAATTGTAATTGGTACTTGTGTAATGATGCGATGCATATGTCATGTCCACTGCCACCATCTGTCCCTTCCCCCTATAAAAACCTCAGCCATTGTTCGGGGCTCTCTGCACGGACCCGCTGCCTCGGTGAAGTCTGAGAGACCGAGCTTAAGCCAGAATAAAGGCTCTTTGCTTTTACATACGTGCCTCGGTCTCCCTGGTGGTCTTTGGGGACTCCATGATCTGGGCATAACACGTGCCTGGGTGCCATGTGCCTTTTTGATGCAAGGAAAATGACGGCAAACCTCTTGGGAAGGGGAGCAAGGGTCTTCCTCAGGGAAGATGCGCTCCCAATCCCAGGGATTGCTGGGTGTGCTGAACTACATTTCCCAGGCTCCCTTGCAACCCAGTGTGGACAGGTGCCCCAGTGGTGGTGGGCTGGAGCTATGCATAATGCTTCTGAGCCTGAGTCTCCCCAACCTCTTATACTCTTTCCCTTTTTTGACTGGCTGGAATACAGATGACAGCCAGGGTGACCTGAGATGGCAGGCTCAAGCCTGAGTCCCAAGAGGATTGACAGGAGAGGCCACCCGCCCAGAATTGTTATAGGGGCAAGAACTCTATGTGCAGCATGGGGGGAAGGGGTGCCGGGCGGTATTTGTAATATTCTCTGTGCTACAGTAGCTAGGGTTACGCTCACTAATGTATCTTCCTTGGAAGTCTGATTTTTTTTTTTTTCCATGTAGCTTTTCCCCTTCTAAACATTAACAGTCGCATTTGCTTTCTTGGTAACTGTGTTACCAAAGCTATTGTTGCAACTTGGTTCTTTGTTTCACTGGAGAGAACTCCTGACCAGTATTCTGGTGTTCTTGTATTCTTTCACGTTGGGATTCATTATTTCTGTTTTGTTTTTGTTTTGCCAAAGTGAATCAGATCTTGAACTAGATTTTTCAGGAAGGCTGAGTTAGAATTGCTGCATGTATGAGAACATATCTCTAAAGCCTTCTTACATAAATTCATGCTGTGTGCATAATACATCTGGGGAAGACCTCTGCCTCCATCCCTCCTCCAGCTGTCTGTAAACATCTGCCCTCTGTGTGTCAAATGCAGCTCAGGATCAGCTTGTCTCACCCAGGGTCCTGTTGGAGCCAGGTGATGCACTACAACAGAAAAAGAAAAAAAAAAAGGAGGACAGTTTAATTATGGAATTACTTACAACAGTGTGGCCAGGTGTAGTGGTCAGTGTCCTGCCCAGATGTCCTTGTGCCCACAGTGTAACTGCTACATGGCAATGGCTACTTACTGTTAATGCCTCAATCTCTCTCTCTCTCTCTCTCTCTCTCTCTCTCTCTCTCTCTCTCTCTCTCTTTCTCGCCCTCCTGTAGGTAGTCTCTAGCTATGGGAGTGAGCTTAGCCAGTTATGCTGAACACACTAAAAGTGCTTGGAAGTTAATGTCCTGCAAGTAGCCCTCGAAATGTAGTGGCACCCCCTCCTCCACAGAAAATCTTAATAAAGCTTCTCCAGAAATCTGCACTGTAATTGATCTTAGCACTATCAGCAAAAGAGTCTCTACCAAAGAGTTCAATGTAAAGTTCCTATTTCCTCTTGCTCTGTCTTGCTTGGCCACTGGCCTAAAAGAAATCAGCACTCTAGGTGCTGAATGCCCCCTTACTAGTTTTTCAAATCCATTTTTGGACTATCTAGTGTAGTAACAATATAATGGCTTATGAAAGTTTTTTTAAGCTGGAAGCAACTTTGTAAATGTAAAGTGTAACAAAAAGGACAGATCCTTTAACAAGTCCTCTGGCCTTAGGCCTGAGCTTCACAGAGATGTTAATATTTCAGAGATAAGAGAAGATGTTACTAATTGGGCTCCATGGAAACAGCTGGCAAGGGAGGAAAGAGGGGAGAAGCAGCTCTCCCCTTCTCAGGTGCTGTCCTTGAAGGGTTAACTTGCCCAGAACAGTAAAAGAAAAAGCTGTTTTTGAGTGAACTTCTGCAGACTGTGAACTTCTGAGCCCCTCCCCTTATACGCTGGATATAAAGTTCTGAAACTGCCTGAACTCAGGGTTCATGGGAATTAATTGATTACAGTGAAAGCTGTACCTTCTGAACCAACTACAGTCAAATAAACCTGCTTCCTGTTTCCTATCCGGTGTCTTGCCTGTCTGTCCCTACAACAGAAATACAGAGCAGGCCTGGGGGGTGGAACTCAGGGGAAGAATGCTTGCCTAACGGGTGGAGGTCCTGGGTTCAACCCTCAGCACCACACAAAATAAAGCAAATACGGAGGCGAGTGGGTGGATAAGCCCCCAGCCTCTTGGCCTCATGGTTGGATTAATTCAGACATATTCTGTATGGTCTCCCAGACTGACAGGGGCCTTGAGCTCCAGGAGCAGGTGTGGTAAGATGCCCACGTTGGCTTCCTCCACTCCTCTGTCTTATTTCTGCTCTATGCTTCCTGTGTGTCCTGGGATTTCTTCCCAGATAAACGATTTGCATTCCAAATGGTTTCAGCCTCTACTTCTGGGGAAACCCTACACCAGAGAGCAGCGTGTAGGGAAAGAAACAACAGGTCAGACAGTACCTGGGGGCTAGTTTAAAAAAAAAAAAAGGAATTTTACCCTTGGAGAAAGGTCAGGAGGGGACCTGGAGAAGGAGGGAACTGTGTGTTGAAGAAGGCCTGCCTTCAGCCAGGGCGGGGCAGAGAGACATGACCACTTCCATGACAGCACAGGGAGGGAGAGAGACTAAACATCTGGCCTCTCTCTCCTCTCACTTGATCTGCCTGTGGCCATCACAACCAAATAAAACCAGAAGCCAGAGGGCAAGGGGGCCTGTTACCCACACAGCATGAGGCTGGGGGCACAGAGCCACGCAGAAAGGTGGAGTGCCCCTGAAGGACACATAGAAGTCCTGCAGCACACAGGCCCTGCTTTCCTGGGTATCTAGTCTGCCAGAAAGCAGAATTCCAGTAGCCTAGGATCTGGGAAAAGGGTTTTTCCAGGTTTCAGGATGGAATAAACCAAGGTGCAGAGGCTGGAGAGGAGGGGCAGGTAGGAGGCAGCTCTCCTTTTACCTCCTGCTGCTTACCAGCACCCCCAAAACACTCTAGCTTAAAAGAATAACCCTTTCATTATCTGTCACAATTGTGTAAGTCAGGAGTTGGGGCTGGGCTCAGCCAGGTAGTTCTGTTCTACATGGCATTGACTAAACTCAGGCTTCCAGCTGATCTGGAGGGTCCAACATGGTGTCAGGAACATATCCAACTTCTGGGTGGGCCTGGCTGAAAGGCCAGGCTCAGCTTGACTATGAACTGGAGCGGCTACACATGGGCTTTCTAGCAAGATGATGGTCTCTTGTAGCAGCTCAGGGATCCCAGGGAGAATGTGAAATGGAATTAATAATACCAGTGGAATTAAAGGCTTCTTACAACCTAGGCTCCATGTCCAGGGATGTTGCTTCTGCTATGTTCTATCAGTTGATGGGTCACTCGGGTCAGCCCAGGTGCCAAAGGAAGGAAATTAGACTCCCCTTCGCAATGAAGTGAATAGCAAAGAACTCGTGGTCACTTTAACTGCAAGTCATCCAGGTTGACCAGGGTTTTGGGAACGTGCTGGGAAGTAGTGGGACTGATTTTGGAGAGGGACTTGAAAGTCATGACAGGTTGAGGAGATAGTGACTAGGTGGAGTGCCAGCGCCCGCGCCAGCACAAAGGGAAACCGAGTCAGGTGAGGGCGCCTCGGATGACAAATCACTCACACACACACACAGAACAAGGCAAGAGACACTTTTATTGAGCTCAGGTCCCTCTTTATATATGCTAAGAGGCCCTTTGTCCTCCAAGCGCTACAGGGTGCATAGGGTGTGACTATTCTATTAGCATCCTGTGGCTATTCACAGGAATGCAGAACTTGTTACAAGATGGAACTATGGCCAAAGCCACATGATTAACAAACCTGAAATTTGTTGCACATTATGTACTGTGGATGCGCCCAGGCCAGCTCTCTCTCACAGTGGAGAATCTAGAGTCAAGTTCAAATTCAAATCCCAGTTCTGCAATCTATTTACAATCCATGAGCCAGGAACATGAAAATGAAAACAGTTCCTGCTTTGCAGGGCAGCTGGACAGATTAAATGAGATGGCATTGATAAGGCCCTTCCTAGGGTACCTGGGGCCAAGGGCGCATCAACATGACAGCATAATTTTTTACCCTCAGTTATACCGAGAGATCTTCACAAGGCGACTCTGGAGCTTTGATAATGCACTAGAAAGGATCACTTTAGACTCTCTCCTCATTCCCGCATATGACCCAGCCCCTGGCCCAGCTAATTTTGCTTGAATATAAGTAGCTTGAATCTGAGTCTCCCATCTTCTCCACTATCACTACCATCTTCCCCCCAGACCACAGCTGTTACTCCTTTCTGGTCTTGAACTCTCACTGAACCCTGTTAATTCTTCCCTTTGTGGCAGGGCACCTAGGCTTCTCAACCTGTGCTGTGCACCCAGGTTGCTTGGGGGATCTTGTTAAAATACAGATTATGATAATGGTTTCATAGATCTGGAATGGGGTTTGGAAGTGTCCATTTCTTTTCTTTTCTTTTTTTCTGGTACTGGGGATTGAACCCAGGAGCGCTCTACCACTGCGTTGTATTCCAAGCCCTTTTTACCTTTTGAGACAGGATCTAAGTTGCTGAAGCTGGCCTTGAACCTGCAATCCTCCAGCCTTGGCCTCCCCAGTTGCTGGAATTATAGGCATGCACCAACCATGCCTGACTCTGACAGTGTCCCTTACTACCCAGCTCCCCTGAGAAGTTGATGTTGATCATTCCCAGGCCACACTTTGAACAGCTGGAGAATTTTTGTTTTTTTCCAAATAAAAGCTTGATCCTGCTTTGCAACCACTTAAAACCCTGCATGGATTCCCTAGAAATCTCGGGGGAAAGACCAATTCTTGCTGTGTCCCACAGGCCCCGCATAATCTATTTCCCACCTGACTCTGTAGTCCTTGCCATCTCACTCTCTTTCCTCTTTTTTTTTTTTTTTTTTTTCTTTTTTTGGCACCAGGGACTGAACTCAGGGGCACTCGACCACTGAGCCACATCCCCAGCCCTATTTTGTGTTTTATGTAGAGACAGGGTCTCACTGAGTTGCTTAGTGCCTTGCCATTGCTGAGGCTGGCTTTGAACTCGCGATCCTCCTGTCTCAGCCTCCCTAAGTGCTGGGATTACAAGCGTGAGCCACCACGCCCGGCTCTTTCCTCTTTATTTAGGAATTTGTTAATGTATTTGTAGCATAATGAAACAAAACCAGCATCCCACCCCAGACTGGAATATTACCAATAACTTGAGCAGCCCTTTATGTTCCACTCCTGAGGTAGTGTTCTCTTAATATTTGTTTATCTTTTCTTTACTTTATATTTTTCCTCACTGATGCATATATCTAAACATGTATATTTTGGGTTTTGCTTTTATATATTCTAAAAATTGCACCATAGTGTACGTAGTCTTTGGGAAAATTTTTTAAACAACATTATTTATCAGTAGATGTCTGTTTTTCCGTTGTGTTTATTTATATGTACATTTTTTAGTTGTTGATGGACCTTTATTTTATTCATTTATTTATATGTGGTGCTGAGAATTAAACCCAGGCCTCACACATGCAAGATAAGCACTCTACCACTGAGCCCAACCCCAGCCCACGTCTTGTTTTGTTTTTTAGACAGGGTCTTGCCAACTTGCTTAGGCTAGGCTCCAACTTGCTTAGGCTAGGCTCCAACTTGCAATTCTCCTGCCTCAGCCTCTGGACTCACTGGAATCATAGGTGAGCTCAACCACACCCAGCTACCAGATGCCCCTGGTGGGGTCTGTGGCTGAAGTTAATTCAGTTTCACTGCTGTGTAAGAGTCCATACTGTGGATATTTCAGTTGATTTGCTCATCCTCCGGTGGATGGGCCTTGGGGTGTCTACATTACAGCCAGTGCAATTGGAACATTGGGTACAGGTCTGTCTGGGCAGGTTTCTCCAGGTAACTGCTCAGACTTACTGTGTCCCGGTCCCCCTGGGTCTCCAGCCACCCTGATTTCCTTTCAACCCCGTTCCCTGGAGTCTCTCACACAGAATGAGTGTACTCTCTACCATGGTTGCTTCTTTCACTCCATCTCACCCGCCCAATTCCTTTCACCTGGTGAACCCCAGCAAGTCCGAGACACCGCTGACCCCGCCATTGGAGCTCTCCAATCACACACATCTGTCAAGTGATTCTGCAGCGAGCTCGGATCTAGCACGTAGACACAGCCTCCAAGACTTCCGATGCTCACCGTCCCCCACCCTCCGTCGGCCTCTAGCTCCAGCCTGCACACAGTAGGCGCCCAGGCAGCAGCGGAAGCGTCGATTGTCATTGGAGGCTCCGGGAAGGAGGCAGAGGCCCGCTAGGCGGCTGTGGCCGAGCCCACAGGTGGCTCTGCAGGAGTTTTCGGGTGGGAGGCAGCCCACCAGGTCTCGGGGTCCGAAATACCAGGAAATGCGCAGGCGGGACGGCCGCGGGGCTGGGACTCCGGCGAGGGGCGGGACGTGGCCTGGCCTGGGAGTGGGCGGGACGGGGGCGGGGCCCGGCCCAGTAAAGGGCAGCGTGGCAGGCCGCCGGCTGTGAGGGCCACGGGGAAACCGACCCGCCACCGAGCCAGAGGAAACCCACCGGCCTTCCGCGGAGCGAGCAGCGCCGGGGCGCACGCTTGGCACCATGATCCAGACGCCCGCCTTCGACAAGCCCAAAGTGAGCGCGGGCCGGGGCTCCGGGTTCGGGTCCCGCTCTCGGTCTGCCCTGGGGCTTAGAGGGGCCCAGCCGCAGGCGTCCTCACCCCAGAAGCACCCCGGGGCTCCTGCGGGAGATTTCTTCCTTGGGCTCAGGTCTCAGCTCGCCTCCGGGCTGTTCAATGAGCGGCAATGGGGCAGGGAGCGTCCAGCACCCGCAGGCATCCCTGACCGGCCTTCGGTTCTGCTCCTGCCCCTGACTTGTTTTCTGGTCTCAGCCTCACCGTCTGCCAAATGCGCGCCTAATGTCGCAGCACTGAGCAGCTGTGTGAACCTAGGCAGGGGCTTGGCGTCTCAGACTCTCAGCTGAGGTCTGTGTCTGTAGGCACCTCGCTTTGGGCCAGGGCGTACTGCGCGCTCGATGAATGGAAGCAGCAGCGTACTTGATTATGGCCTTCTGAGCGCCAAGGAGCCCAGGTCTGTGGATGCGCCCAAGCGATGAACCGCAAGCCCAGCCAGAAGGGGAGGGAAGCGAGCACGGCGCGCCCCTCCCCACGCTGCAGCCAAGGGAGTGAGCAGCCTGGGTTTCGGGCCCCAGTAGGATTGACTTGGGATCAGGACACGGCCCCTGGCCCCAAGGGAGAGCCCCTGGTCTCTCCGCCCACCAGCTGTGGAGCCCTTGGGAACAGCGGAGTCAGCGTGGGTCCCGGTCCACTCCACCTGCTTTGCAGCCCCGGCTGATTCTGTACAGGGAGGGGCGAGGCCCAGGAATCTGCCCAGCCCTGCGAATGAGCCAATAGGGTGTTGAGACTGGCAGGCCTGGGGATTGAGTCAACTGCAGCTGGTCCTAACTTATCCAAGAGAGGATGGCAGGTATCACAAAAGTTTTAGTGAGAATCGTGGGGGTTAGGGGGAGGAGGCAGGAGCAGGCAGACCTGGACCCCATTATTTGATGCCCCCACCACAGAGAAAAATGCTCCGCTACTCGCTGTGGGAACTAAGGAGTGCCGGGACAGCGCTCCTGCCCCAACCCAGGCCTCCCTCGAACCTTGCCTGGAAGCCCCGCGTCCATCATTGCTGCTCGTCAGTGCCTCTTGCCTTTGAAGGCATTTATTTTTTATTTTTTAAAAATTTTATGCCCTTGCCCTTGGGCTGGGAACCACCATACCCTGATGCTAATCTAAGACCATAGATGAAGCCTCGTGATTGGGTGGAAGTGGGAGTTATGGCGCCAATAAGAGGTTACACTTGTATAGCATTTGCTGTGTGCACCGATTTGATTCTGGTCATACTTTTGTAGCAATCCTCTAGGGAGGCCCTCATACTGTGGTTCACTGTTCTGGGGTCTTGTCCAATCTGCTCATCTGATTCATGCTGGCAGGTCATTTCTTCCCTCTTAGTCTCAGTATCCACACCTGGGGAATAGGGCACCATTTGCTTGCATGGGTGCCTGGATGCTTGAGAGTAAAGATGGCATATCACCTGCCCTGTCTGAGATGTGACAGATTTTGTGTCATTGAGCTGACAGAGGGACTGCAAAGGAGCTGCTGTGACTGGACCTTCTTGTGGATAATCAGACAATAAGTATGACTACTAGTTATCACAGCAGAAACTTCCTGAGGGCTGTTTTTTTTCTGTGCCAGGCACCAGCCTAAACACAGTAACTACAAGAATTTATTGGATCCTGGCAATGACCCTGTGAGGCATCCAGGCTCGTCCTCACTTACAGATGAACAGGCACAGAGAACTTAACTAGGCCCAAGATCGCACAACTAGGGAGCAGCCCAGTTGATATCTGAGACCAGGGAAGGTGGCTTTGAAATTCTATGCCCCTAACTACCTCTCCTGAGCTCCCTTTGTGGGAGCCTTCGGGATGGGGATGCTGGTACCCAGGTGCAGGCCTCTGGGACAGGGTATTTGCTGAGTTCATTAGCTTCTCAAACCTGCCACTCACTGAGGCCCAGGACCTGGCCAGCTTTAAGAGGGCGGCATGGGTGGTACTTTTTAAACTTTCATGAGCACCCAAATCACCTGACTTTGAATATTTGGGCTCTGGTTGAGGAGATCTGCCTCCAGTCTACAGACATCTTTAAGGAGCAAGACCCTAGCATGTGGCTATCCCATTTGACTGTTATTCCAACAAATGCTTCCCAAGAACTTCTTGGGCACTGGACAAGGAGGAAAGGGGATAGATGTATGGCCCTTATCACTCTTTGTGATAAGGGAAAATCCTGTGGTCCTTGGGTATTCCTTTCCTGGAGGGCAGGGCTGACCACATACCCACTTTTGTAATGATAACAATGGCTATCCTTTGAGTGGCCCTGGGTACCCTTTGGCAATTTTTCTCAGAATTCTGGATGACCCAACAAGGCAGAAGTCTTCATCCCCATTTATAGATGAAGAAACTGAGACCCAGGGAGGTGAAGGGACTTACCCAAGGCTGCACAAAATCTGAGCACCTTGAAGCTGTTGACTGGCATGTGAAGTGGCCTGGGCTGGGGAGGGGCTGTTTCAGCTGTCCCTTCCCTATGCAGAGAGGATTGGGGCTACCTGAACCATGTGCATGCTTTTTCTTTCACACAGTGGAATGTCTCCCCTGGACCAGGCGCTGTTCTAAGTACTTTGCATATGTTAACTCATTTCATGCTCACACAGCCTTACATATGTGGAAACTGACTCAGAGAGGAAAAGCAACTTGCCAAAGTCACACAGCCAGAAAGCAGCAAAGCTAGAGTTGAACCGAGATGGACCTAAAACTCAAGTTAATGTTCTTAACTGTTTTGCAACATTGTCCCACTTTGTTGGGGGGTGGAGGGAGGAAAGAGGGTGTGGGCAGAGGAGTTAGAATCAGGGTGGCAACTTGGCCACCCTGATTAGATAGACCAGGGTTGAATCCCTGCCTCACTACCCGGAGTTCTCAGGTAGGTAAGTCCTGAACCTCAGCTGCTGCTTCTGTAGAGTGGATTGAAAATACCAATGTGCTGCTGGGCTTGGGAGCACATACCTGTAATACGGTTACTCAGGAGGCTGAGGCAGGAGGACCATAAGTTTGAGGCCAGCCTGGGCAACTTGTTAATCCCCAATACCAAAAACAACAAAACAAAACAACAACAAAAAAAGTAAACAGAAAACAAGAAAATCCAAAACACCAATGTCCTGGGGTTCATGGGGAAAACTGAGGTGCTCATGTTTCCTCTATAGTGGGGGACCCTCAGACATGTGTGTCCTATCTGGGAGCTGTGGGGGAGTTGCATGGATGCTGGAACGCCTCCCCACCTGCAGAGTGGCACTGCTTTTTGTTTCCCTGTGACAAAGCCTCCAGTTACTCTTGTCTGGGCTCTCAGTGCCTTTCAGTAACCAGAGCCACCAGTCACAACAAAAAGTCCCCCAAGATAGCCTGCTTTACTACAGGGGTAGTTGCTGGGAGTGGAATGAAGGAGATTGGGTTTCATTGAAGCCTTTTGTTTGATAGAAAAAAACCAGGACCAGAGAGGGGAATTGGTCTGTGGGTACACAGGGAGGCAAGGAGGCCATACAGCCTTGATTTTACATCCAACCTCAGCATGGGGATGGGGTGGGGGAACTGGGAGCTGGGAGGACAAGCAGGGAAGGTGACGGTGTGGTCTGACCTTGGACCATAGTGGTATGGGGGATCCCAAAGTGAAGTTTGATGCTGCATTTACCCATGGTGTTGGGGGAGGTTCACCCTCACCCCTAAGTGTACCAAAGTCCCAGAGCAGCTGTGGAGGCAGATTGCCACTGTGGTTCTGGTGCTCGGGGAGGTAGAACAGTTGAGAATTTGAACTTGAGTCCTAAACTGGGCCTGGGTTGCCCAGGTCTGGGTCCTGTGCCTCTGTTTCCCCTGTAAAATGGGAATTTTACCCACGCCCATCTCACAAACACCAAGCACAGGCCTGGCTCAGCGTGGACCCCAGTGCTAGTGCTGTTCATCATCATTAGCAGCCGTAGCCACAGCATGGTTGTGAATTGTCCTGCCTGACTTTCCCATGGTCCACCCAGTCCTGGCCGTGCAGCGGGGAGGGGGCTTGTTGCAGCAGTACAAATTTCTGGACTCAGGGTCAAACAGCTTTCTGGCCATGGCATTCATTAGTCTCTGGCACTCATTAGTCTTTGTGTTAATCTCTCCGAGTCTCAGTCTGGTCACCTAGAAAGTGGGAGTAACTGGGCCATTTCTAGGCTGTGGCCCCACATATAGCAGAAAGCACATCTTGCCATCTGGGAAACCTCTGGGGAGGCTCATGGCAGCAACAGAGAGCTCAGCCAGGTCCCAGGGGACTGCTCAGCCAGTCCCTTCCACGCTGTATCTAGCAGCTGCAGAAGCCCAGACAGGGCTGAGCATGAAGGGCTTCCTGGAAGAGGAGGGGCTGAAACAGTGTGTGGACCCGGGGCTGCTGTCTCCTGACCTCTTCCTAAAAGTCACGAGGCACTGGGCTGGGGTTGTGGCTCAGTGGTAGAGCGCTTGCCTCGCAGGTGGAAGGCACTGGGTTCGATCCTCAGCACCACATATAAAAAAAATGAATAAATAAAGGTCAATCGACAACTAAAAAAAATTTAAAAAAAAAGTCACGAGGCACTGACTCCTGGCACCACCCCACTTATTCCCAAGAGCAGAGTTAGGAAGGGAGGGCTTATGGCCGGCAGTGGGCACCTGTGGCTAATCTGTTCTGGCTGCAGTGCTGAGGACCCCAGGGCTGGTTGGGCCCTATCTGGATTCTATGCCAGGACCAAAGGGGGAAGTCAGTCCCTTCCTTACAGCAGAGAGAGGACCCAGAATTGCTGATGTGGTATAGGGAGAGGAGAAGGCAATCACTGGGTCATTAGAGCATGTTTCACAGTGCCAGGTGCTGTGCTGGCACTGAGGATGCAGCAGGGCGACACAGACAAGGTCCCCACTCTCAGGAAACTGCTACTGGGGGAGACAGTTATGTTATAAAAATGAGCAAAAGTTCAGCGGATGAGAACAAGAACAAGATAGCTGTGGGGGGGGGGGGGTCAGAGCCAGGGAGAAGCCATCTGATTGGTTTGCCTAGGAGGTGGCCTATCCTGTTGGCCCTATGGTTGTCGTGAACCTGAGTCAGACCTGGGAGTATCTGGGCAACGGGTCCAAGACCTGGGTCCTCATTCTGGCTCTGCCATCAACAATTGGTGACCTAGGTTGATGCAGGAGGGGAATGCTCCTCCCTGGGTCTCACCTGGCTGGCTGGCATCTCTTGAGACAGGACTTGGTGGTCCATAGTAAATATCTGCTGCTAGCTGAGGCTGCTTCTCTCTGAGCTGAGGCTCCACCTCAGCCCAGGGAAGGTTTCCTGTGGTCTGACACATGCTGGGCGGAGCGTGAGATTTGCTCTCCAGAGAGGTCAGGAAGCTAGAGGCAGGCTTGGTGGGAGGACCAGGGAGGGTCTGTGGGCAGGGCTCCAGCTCAGAGGCGGGAGGACTTGGGTTCCAACCTTGCTCTACCATCATCAATCAGTGTGACCTGGGAAGGTCACCGTGCATCTCCAAGCTGAGCTTGGCAAGTCCGTTTTCACATCTGCACAGAGGGCAGGGATCAAGATTAAATGAGATAAAGGGTTTGATCATCATAGGTAGCTGCTGTTATTACTGTTGCCTTATGGTTCCCAATGCCAGGCCTGCAAAGGCAGTACTGGGCAGCAGAGTGGTTAGAAACTCAAACACCAGACCTGGGGATCTGTTCAGGACACGCTTCCTACACTGCTGTCCACTTGCTGTGCGATTTTCTTTATCTCACAGCCCTCAGCTCTAGGGCTCTGGATTCTGAGTTCAGAAAGGTCAATCAGGTCAGGCTGCACTGTGCTGCGGAAAACACATCCCAGATCTGAGTAGCCCCTGCCCTGCTCGTGTACCTGTGGTGGTCACGCGGCAGACGGGGTGATCACCGCGCTGAACATTGCCAGTTGCAGTACCAGTGCCAAGAGAGGGTCCTGGCGGGTCTTGGGTTGGCATTTAAACACTTTTCCCAGAAGCAGTCTCACTTATCCCTCATGCCACCACCCACAGGGGGGAAACAGAGGTCCCTTCCCTTATTCACTGGCTGAGTTCCCTGCCATCAGAGGCTCTGAGGAAAGAGCCCAACTCCCTGTGGTGGTGGGAGCCCCATCTGGGTGGTCCTGCCCTGCAGCACCCCCTGTCCAACAACCCCCTTCTCTGAACCTGAGCCTCAGTCCCTCCATACACACCGTTTTCTCTTGCTGCATGGAGTTTGCACATGCTGTTCCCTGTGCCTGGAATGTTCTTCCTGCCCCTCCCCCCTGCTCCGCTTTGCTGGATCCTCTTTATCCTTCAGCTCAGCCTAAGGTCTGCTTTCCTTGGGAGGCCACTGCTGGCCTCCAGCTGGGCTAAGTTCTTTGGCTTATTGTTCTCCATTTAGGACTTTGTATTTCCTGAGGGTCCTCTTGGTTTGAGACTGTACGTTTATCCATGTGACATTTGTCTGACACCTGTCCCCTTTACAAGATGGCATGTGCCACAGGATCCCCTTCCCCCAGCCTCATTGCTCAGCAGCCTCTTACAGCTCTTCTCTCTCAGCCTCCATCATCCCCACCAACATTTAAACACAGCCAAGTTCAAAGAAAACAAACTTCTCTTGAACCCACATCCACTTCCTGCCAGCTCCCAGGCCATTTGTTTCCCATTCAGGGATAAAATTTACAAAAGAATAGTCAAAAATTTCCCCATTTTCTTACTTCCTCCCTCCTCCCTTTTCAGTGTGGATTCTGCCCTGCTCAGGCTTCTGCAATGATTCTCTAGGGCACTAATTCTCAACTTTGATGGCATGTTTAAAAAAAAAAAAAAGAGTAGATCTTTAAAAAAGGAAATAGTATGGCTGGGGTGTAGCTCAAAGGTACAGAACTTAATTTAGTAGGCGGAGACCCGGGGTTCAGTTTGCAGCTGAACCTTTTGTTCACAAACAACGTGGCGCGCGCGCGCACATACACACACACACACACACACACACGCCAGTGCCTGAGGATTGTGATATGATTGATCTGGAGTCCAGGCATTTGTAACTTTCTAAAGCTTCCCTGGTGCTCCTAATGGGTTGAGAACTACTCCACGGTCCCCAGTGCCTATGTTCTTAGACCAAGAGGCATCTTTCTGCCCTCCAACCCTTGACTTCTGGCAAGGCCTGGCTGTTGGAGTTTCCTATGGTTTTTTGTAAAAATTACCACATACCAGGTGGCTTAAAACCACAAAAATTTATTCCCTTGCAGTTCTGGAGGCCAGAAGTTCAAAAATAAAGGTGCCAGCAGGGCCACTTTGCCTCTGAGCGCCCAGGGGAGGGGGGTCCCATTCTGTCTTTTCTAGCCTCTGGCAGCACCAGGTGTCCTGGGCTTGTGACAGCATGGCACTGGTCTCTGGCTGGGTGATCACAGTGCTACTTCCTGTGGTGTGCATATCTCTGCCTCTGTTATAAGGGTACGAGGTTTATTTAGGGCCCACCATGTTATCCAGAAAAAGTACTCTCAAGATTTTTGATAGTCACATCTTTTGCCATATAAGGTCATATTGTAGGGGCTCTGGGGATTAGACTATAGACAGCTTTTGGGGAGCCAGCATCGGGAGCCCACTATGCTGACCTGGAGGGGCACCGCTCGCCGTCCATGGCTGATGGCCAGGTCCTGCACATCAGGCAACTCTGTCCCTCCTACTTCTGCAGCCTCTCTCCTCTCAGCTTGGCCTCCCTGGCTCAGCCCTGGAGTGCCGGTGTGTCGAGGCCCAGGGCCCGTGTCTCTCTTCCCTAACATGCTGTCCCTGGGTGAGCCCATTCAAGACGGTGGCTGCAGGTACCGTCTCCCACCTGGGCCTCAGGGCGCCTCCTGACCCTGGTATCACTCTGTGAGACAGTTGTGTGACCTAGAGCAGGTGACCTCCCTTCTCTGAGCCTCTGCTTTCTCAAATGTCTCAAAGGTGGCTCCAGCTAAACATATCTAGGACCAAACCAGCCATGCTGCTCTTCCCAGGTCCCTGTCCCCGGCACCCCTTAGGATCTGGTTCTCTTCCAGGGCTCTCTGCCTCAGGCTGTGGAAATCACCACCCACCCAAGCCTACCCTGAAGCGTTTGTTACCACTGACAGCTTTCTCTCCCGGTTTCCCCTGTCTGCCTCATGACAGGGGTCGCAGCCTCTATTCTTTGTCTAACCCTTCAGCAGCCTCCTGTCTAACCCTTCAGCAGCCTCCGGCACCCTCTCTCTCTGGCCAGCTTCACGCCCTGCATGGCTTCTCCATGACCTCTGGAGAAAGCCCAGCTACCTGTGGCTGCAGGGCCGGCTTGGGTGGCTTTGCCCTGCAGCACCTCCTCTCCGAGGACCCCCTTCTCTGAACCTGAGCTTCAGTTCCCCGTACACCCCACTTTCTCTGGTTCCATCTGCCCAGAATGTTCTTCCTGCCTCCCTCCGACTCCTGCCTAGTCAGCTCCTCAGTGTGTAGCTCAGGGTCTGCTTTCCCTGGGAGGCCACCACTGGCCTCCAGCTGGGCTAAGTTCTTTGGTTTGTTATTCTTTTGTAGGATTTTGGTTTGTGTTTCCTGAGGAGTCATCTTGGTTTGAGACTGGACATTTATCCATGTGACATTGGCTTGACACCTCTGTCACTTGCTGGACCGCATGTGACACAGGAGCAAGACTCCATCCCTTTTGCTAACATCTGTACCCCTAGCACCCAGCACTGCTGCATAATTTTGATTGATTGATTTTTCTGTCCTGGGGTGCTCTACAACCAAGCTGCATCCTCAGCCCTTTTTTATTTTATTTTATTTTTAAAAATATTTATTTATTTATTTTTTAGTTGTAGATGGACACAATATCCTTATTTTATTTTTATGTGGTGCTGAGGATCGAACCCAGTGCCTCCTGCATGCTAGGCGAGCACGCTACCACTGCGCCATAACCCCAGCCCCCCTTTTTAATTTAATTTTATTTTTTATTTTGAGACAGGGTCTTGCTCAGTTGCCCAGGTCTCCACTTGGAAACCACCCACCTGGCTTCACTCTTAAACAAGACGTTGGTATCTCCTGAGCCTCAGTTTCCTCAACTCAAAAACAATGGGACTTTACACCTCCTTGTCTAAGAAAAATTGTAAGGATTTTAACAGACAGTGTTGCACATGGGTATGGCCCAAGGGGAACAGCCCCTGCCTCTCAACCAGAGTGCTCACTGTGAGCTGTTCAGAGGCTCAGCAGGTGCTGGGAGACCGTGAGTTAAGGGAGTTTCCTACTTCAGGTCAGAGAAGAAACTTTGCCCAGGTCTCCAGGTGGGTGTGATCCTCTTGCCTTGGCCTCCTGAGTTGCTGGGATGACAGATGTGGGCCACCTCACCTGGTATTGTTTTCTAGTGAAATGTTGGTGGTGGACACTTGTTTGTCTTTGCTGGGTGTGGCTCTGTGCCAAGTGCTCCAGGTGCATTCGTGGTTGACCTCATGAAACCCTGGAGGAAGGTCTATTGTTCTTCCCATTTGACAGGTGGGGTCATAGAGGCATAGAAAGTGGTGACTTTCTTCAGGTCACACAGGAAGTGAGTGAAGAAGCCAGGATACCAGCTGTCATTGCATGATGTTCTCAGCACAGTACGACTCCCTCTTTGTTGGATTCTCCCCATAGCCTTGTGAGGGTTAAGGATAAAAAAGTAGAGGCTCAGATAGGGGAAGTCACTTTCTCTACGTCACACAGCTGCTTGGCAGATCCCTGGGCTGTAAGCTGCAGGGTCCTCATGCTGAGTGTACTTTAGCCAGGGGTGAGAACAAATTCATTTGGTCAGGGACCCAACAGCTAACTTGACCCCAAGCCTGGGTGTGAGGACTGCTGTCCCTCACCAGCTGGAAGACCTTAGGAGAGATCTGAGCACCCTGAGGTCCTGCCCATTAGGCGCCTTGGCATCTCTGGTCCCCACAAGTACCGTGGGCCCCAGCCAAGTCTCCTCTGCAAGGGCTCCTGAGTTGCTGCTCTTCTTAGCCAAGGCAGCTCACTTCCTTATCTGGGCCTCCAAGTTCCAGACAAAGCCCCTTTCTGGCAGAGATGTCAGTGGGAATTTTTTTTCTTCCCTGGCCTGGAAAAAGTTTCTTCTTTGACCTGAAATAGGAAACTCCCTTAACTCATGGTCTCCCAGCACCTGCTGAGCCTCTGAACAGCTCACAGTGAGCACTCTGGTTGAGAGGCAGGGGCTGTTCCCCTTGGGCCATACCCATGTGCAACACTGTCTTTTAAAATCCTTACATTTTTTCTTAGACAAGGAGGTGTAAAGTCCCATTGTTTTTGAGTTGAGGAAACTGAGGCTCAGGAGATACCAACATCTTGTTTGAGAGTGAAGCCAGGTGGGTGGTCTCCAAGCCCCTGCTGCTGGTAGTCCTGGCTTTGTGTGCAAGATGTGGGATGAGGTTGAGTCCATGGGGGGTGATCGCCAAGACGGCCAAGTATCCAGTGCATTACCTAGAGTACTGGAAAGAGCTTATGCTGCTCAATATCAATTCCCCTAACTTGGAGCCTGATTTTTTAAATATGTTGCAGATACTCGCTGTGGTAGTATCTGCCCTCCTCAGTCCTGTCTGCTGAGCCTGGATTTGGTTTAGTGAGGTGGCTGAGAGCAGGGGCTGTCTGGGTGGTGGCCAGAGCTCAGGAGTTCCCATGGGACTCTGGCTTGGGAATTGGGCTTGGGCATTAGAATTTGGGCTCTGCCATTGCCTGGCTGGGTTAAAAACAGAGGCACAGGGTCGAGCTCCTGTGTGCATCACTTGCTTGCTATATGGCCTTGAGCAAGAAACTTAACCTCTCTGAACCTGTGTCCTCAACTGTGAAAGAGAGATAGCAGCTGAACCCACCCCACAGGTGGGGTTAAATAAAAGTATGTGGAGTTTAGTGAAGTGCATGTGGTAAGTGTCCTGGTAGTGGTGGCCAGTGGTCCTCATGGTTGATGTTAGCAGCCCCCTGAAAAGGTTCTTCAGGCATCCATGGATGTTTCCTTCTCTCTCTTCCCTCTGCCCCTTGCAGGTAGAACTGCATGTCCACCTCGATGGAGCCATCAAGCTGGAAACCATCTTATACTACAGCAAGTAAGTCCACAGTTAGGAGCTGCCTCGCCAGGGGTTGAGGGAGTCCATGGCTCCTCAGAAGCCCCCAGAGAAGGCCAGGGTCACTGCTTCTTATGGATCCCTGTTGGAATCAAGCCAGCCCACAGGCTGAAGAAGGTGGTCTGTGGGGACATTTCCTCTGTGCCCCTAGCCTCTGTGGGTTGAGGTCAGCTAGGTCCTCCTTCAGGAGCTGTCTGGGAGGTGGGGCCCTTCCCCCACCGCTCTCAGCATCCTTTACCTGTTTACTCCCCACTCACTGGAGCTGGAAGGACTCAGCTCTCCCTCAGAATCTTCAGAAGTTCAGCTCTGGATCCAAACTTGAACCTTATGTCCTGTAAGCCAGGATCCTCTCGGGTGTCCAGGCTCCTGCCTCTCAGGAGAGAACTAGTGGTCCTTGAGAGTTCTTTAAAACACTTTAAAAAGTTCATCTTCAGTGCTGGGGATAGAATGCAGGGATCATGTGTACTAGGCAAGCACTTAACTACGGAGCTGCCTTCCCAGCCCCTGAATGTCCCTTTAAAAAAAAAGCTTATTCCAAGCATACAGCATCTTCGCGTCTCCTCGAGGGTGCTCCCTCTAGATTTTCTGAGTCTTCTTCTCTGCATTGTTTCAGATGAGTGCCTTCTGCCTGCTCTTGTTTTATTCCTCATGTTGGAAGCATTTCCTTGGCTGTCACTTTTCTCTCATTTTGTCCCTTTTATCTTAAAAATGGGGAAACCGAGGCCCCGGGTGAGCCCTGTGTGCTGGGGTCCAGTCGGGATGGAGGAGGAGGCAGGAGCACCTGTAGGAGGAGGCTGCCCTGAGCTGGCACCAGCTTCCTGTGGCCACAGGGGAGGCAGGGGCACTGATGGACAAAGGGAGGCTCTAAGCCAGAGGGTATTCTCAGCCTGTGCCAGGGGTTGGGGAAAGGAGGGGACAGAGCTCTAGCCCGGATGGCCAGCTCATTGGGCCATCCCAGCTCAGGAGCTGCCACTCACCCGCTGCCAGCATGCTAGACGGGGCAGGCCGCTCAGGAGGAAGGTGGAGGGGGACGTCCTGCCCCAGGCATCGTGAGGCTGCAGTTATGGCCCCTGATAACCCCCAACTGGGCACAGGACCAGCTAGCTCTGGCCACTCCTGAGGCTTGGGAAGAAGTCCTTGGCTTGTCCTGGCACTTGCCTGTCTGCAGATGCCAGCCCACCAGGGATGTGGAGGGTGTGTGACATGGAGACTTCAACCCCTGCTTATCACTCTTGAGATCTGCTGACTTGTACTGGCTTAGGGCCAGAGAAGGCCCAGGAGGAATTCCAGTCCTGGTTCTATAGGGGCTGGACCTCAGTTTTCCCATCTCTCTAAGGGAAGTAGTAGGATGGAGAATCCCTGGGTTTCCTGCCAGGCCCTGGGTCTTCCATCCCACCCCATCAGGCCACCCCATCAGGCCTGGCCAGATCCTGTCCTGGCTGGTCCTTCATGCTCACTGTCTTGTTCCCAGGAAGCGAGGGATCCCCCTCCCAGCTGACACGGTAGAGGAGCTGCAGAACATCATTGGCATGGACAAGCCACAGTCTCTGCCTGAGTTCCTGACCAAGTTCGAGTACTACATGCCTACTATCGCGTGAGTGAGCCCAACCTGTCGGCCCCGGGCAGTGTGCATCTGTGCCTAGCACCAGTCCTAGGCCTCAGCCTCTGGGGACCACAGAAGGTCTTCTTGGACACATCTCTCCAATGTCTTTGGGCCTCGGTTGTCCCTTCTGAAAAGTGGATGTGATGAATGGAAATCGCCTGCAATGTCTACAGAGAAGTGGCAGAATATGGGAGTTAACGCTGACCCTGGGGGCTGGGATTGTGGCTCAGTGGCAGAGCGCTTGCCTCGGATACTCTGTAGTGAAGTAACAGCAACATTGGGCAGTTACTGTCTCTGGGCCTCAGTTTGCCCATCTGTATAATAGGGCTGGCATTTGGAAGGGACCCAGCACTGTCCTTAGCAAATCCTTCTTACTTAGAAGACTAGAAGATAATTACTCCCTCTGTAGATGCAAGGCACTGGTGCCTATATATTATAGCTCTCGTTGTTTCCTTTTTTGTTTTTGTTTTTTGTAGAATTAGTGATAGAACCCAGAGGCACTCTACCACTGAGCTACATTTCCAGACCTTTTTTTTTTAATATATATTTTTAGTTGTTGATGGAACTTTATTTATGTATTTATTTATTTATGGTGCTGAGAATTGAACCCAGTGCCTCCCAGATGCTAGGCAAGCGCTCTACCACTGAGCTACAACCCCAGCCCCCCAGACCTTTTTTTGAGTTAGGGTCTCACTGAATTGCCCAGGTTGACCTTGAACTTGTGATTTTCCTTCCTCAGTCTCCTGAGGAGCTGGGATCACAGGCATGTGCCACTTGGCCTGGCTTTCTTCCATTCTTAATAGCAGAACGTCTCTTAGACATAGAAGAGTATAATACATGTACAGCTTACAGAGTTAAATTTGACTTTGTAAGTTGTCGATAGTCCTGCAAAGTCAACATAACTCTCATTTGCAGAGGCTCAGGACAGTGAAGGAGCTCACCAGGACCACAAAACTGGCCAGGGTGAAGCCACAGCCTCACTCTGCTCATGCCTCAGTGCTTCTGACCTGAGGAGAGTGTCCCACAGCAGGCAAGAATCCGGTTTAGCGCTCAGTGCTGCAGGCCTCAGGGGAGCAAGACGATGGGGTGGGGCAGTCCAGGGAGGCTTCCCAGAGGAGGACGGGCGGCTGGCTGTGAGGGATGGAGGTGTGGGACATCATGCAGGGGCTAGACTGGAGGAAAGTATTGCAAGATGGGCCAGAGAGGAGGGTATGTGAGGCAGCCAGAGGCCACGGGCTGGTGAGAGCTAAGGCAGAGCACAGAGTCCAGGGGAAGGAAGGGGGCTGCCCTGTTCCATGACCTGGTGAGCAGACATGCAGGGACATGTGTTGCCCTTCCCTACAAATACCCCGTGCCAAACACACAGGGGGACAGGCGGAGCTCCTGCCCACACTGCCGTGCCTCGCGAGGCATCATCTCCCACGCCACCAGGGTGGCTCTCATCCCACTAGGCAGAACAGGCCCGGCTCCCTGAAGTCCCGAGCCTGGCGGACCGTTAGATGTCATCAGTCCGAGCTGCATGGTCCCTGAGAGTCTGCCCTCCCTGCCTCCATGCCACCACCACAGATGACAGATAGAGAGCCCCATCGAGACCGAGGGAAACAGGTCCAGAGAAGACATGGGGTCAGTGGTGAACATGGCATGAATCCAGGGCTTCTGTCCCTCATTCTTTGCCTGGTGTAGTCAGGGGAGGCTGACTTCTGGGGTCTGGGGTTGGGGGAAGGGATCGAGGCTCCTTTTTGCCTGTCTTGAGTCAGTGAGTGGATGGGGACATCATTAAGCCATGAAAAGTATCTGGAGGTGGCCACAGGAGAGGGCCAGAGGGAAGTCTCTACCCTTTTACACCTAAGCTGGTTCCCTGCCCAAGTTCCCTGTCTCCTGTGTCCTTTGGAGTAAAAGCCAAGGACCTCTAGTCACGAGCACAGGGCCTGCATGCTCTGGCCCTTACCTCCTGACCCTCACCCCGCCACATCCCCTGCTCACTCCTCTCCTGTCCTCGACACCACACACGCTGTGACCTGGAGGCTTCTGCCCTCGCTGTTCCCTCTACCCAGATGCTGTTCCCACAGGGGCTCAGTCTCTCACTTCCTTCACACCTTGGTTCCGATGACCCTTTCTCAGTGAGGCCTTACCTGACCACAGTCTTGAGAGTCACAGTGGTCTTTCCTGCTTTCTTGGTGTCTGTAGCCTGGCGGCCGTGGGACCTACTACGCATCATGCCTTTGCTGGCTGGCCTCTTGCTGGGTGGCAGGCTCTGTGGGTCAGGGATCTCCCCTTCTGCCCGTGGCACACCCAGTGCCTAGGACCATGGGGCCATGGTGCTGAGACTCAACACACTGTTAGGGAATGAACGAGTCTCCAGCTGTGGGGAGGAACAGGTTCCAGGTGTGTGGGGTAAGTGAGCACCCTCTACTGTGGGGCAGGGCTGAGGCCCAGGGTCCTGTCCTGTCCCCAGAGGAGCCAGCTTCCTGCCTCCCCATCCTGCAGGCAGAGCACTGCAGCGACCCATCCTCCCAGGCAGGGCACACCTTCCCACCTGGGCTCTCGAGCCCTGGCCTCCCCTCATTAACCCTCATGTTCCACTCTTTGTGGTGGAAACTTCCAGCTAGGTGCAGTTCACTGGCGTTTGGTCAATATTCACAAAGGCACTTGCAGGTGGATTTATGCCTCACTTGTGGAGCCAATACTCAGTAGCAACAACCAAAATACTTTTAGCATTTGTGTGCTCTGCTCCAAGTGCTGACCTAGGTAAGGCTTATGATTAATTCATTTGTCCTCGTGATAACATTTGATGTGTCAGAGAAGGTGATACAGCACAGTCACACAGCAGATAAGTCCATGACCAATTTCCAGGCTTCCCCATCCCAGGGTCCCTCTGGATTCAGGGATCTGTGTCCTTTCTCTTCCTTGCCAGTCATACTTACATGCTCCCCAGCTGAAGGATCACAGCTGTAACAAGACAGAGGAAGGGGTCCTTGCTTCATGGAGACTGGATTCTAGTAGGGGAGACAGAAGGGCTACTAAAAGCCAGGTGGGGAATCATCTCAAGTGTGATTAGGGCCGTGGAGAAAGATGAAGGCCAGGGGAGGGGTGGAGACTGAAGGAGGACTCGCCTGTCAGCAGGTGGTCAGGGAAGGCCTCTCAGGCCAGGAGGCTGAAAGAGGGGGAAATTATAGGATGGGCTAGGGCAGGGGACTTGCCCTCTGGAGGGGGCTGCTGCCTACAGGCCTGAGATGGAAATGACCAAGTTTGACTGTCCTTGGCCGGAAAGAAGAACCGGCAGCCTCAGAGGACAGGTGACAAGCAAGACACTGGGAAGCCTGGCGAGGCCCATGGTGCCGTGGGCTGGGTGTGAATTTGAAGTTCACTCTGAGACGGGAGCCACTGGGGCTGGAGGAGAGGAGCAATACACTTTGGTTTCCTTCTTATCTTTGTGGTGCTGGGGATGGGCCCAGGGCCTGGGGGAAGGCTAAGCAGGTGCTCACCCCAGCCCCTGGGTCCATTTTTAAAAGCTTGTTCCAGATGCTGTGTGGAGAAGGGCGTGTAGGACAAGCACGGAGATGGCCAGCCAGAAGCCATGTGGTGAAACCAGGGTGGGGGGTGCGTGGCTTGGAAGCAGAGCTACAGGCCTAGGAACCTACCCAGCAGACGCCCAGGGCTTGGGGCTGGGGAATGAGGGATTGGGGGCCAGAAAGGGTTGGGGACAGCCTCATTTGCTCTTGGAGCTCACAAAGGGCTGGGCCCCAACCCTGTTCTTCCCTTCCCAGAGGCTCCAGAGAAGCCATCAAAAGAATCGCCTACGAGTTTGTTGAGATGAAAGCCACAGAGGGCGTGGTGTACGTGGAGGTGCGCTACAGCCCACACCTGCTGGCCAACTCCAAAGTGGAACCCATCCCCTGGAACCAGGCTGAGTGAGTGACATCCCTGGAGGGGCTGGGCTGAGGGTGTCACTGTGTGACCAACCTGAGACCAGAGGCGCAAACCACTGGCAGCTCCTGACCTTGATCCATGCCTTGATCCATGGCCTCATGAAGATGGGCTCTTGGCCTCTTATCCATGGCCATAGAGATATGGTTCCCCTTCCTCACCTGGAGGTTCATGATGGACCCTGGACAAAGGTGTTGGCTGCGTTTTACGCCTGGGCTCTGGACGCAGGCCTGCCGTCAGGGCAGGCTAACCTCCTTAGCCAGCAGCATCTAAGGTCCTGCTCAATTCCCTAGTAGGAGTGAGTGTGGTCTGTTCCTTCCCCCCACTGGCCCCCTGTGGATCTCAGAGTGACATCACGAAGCCCCCTCACCCACCGTCAGAGCCTCCATTCTGATCCCCGGGGACGGCGGCAATCACTAGGCCAAGCTTCGCCTTGTTCTCTCCACCCAGAGGTGGGGAGGGGTGGCCGCACCCCCACACTGGGATCTAGAAGTGCCCAGACTGCTCTAAGAAAGCTGGAAGGGGGTGCAGGGGCTTGGGGTCATCTCTGTTTTTCCCCAGAGGAAGTAGGCAGTGGGGGAGACTGCCCCCCTCGGTGGGGGCCATCCCAGGCCTTCCCTTTGCCTCAGGCTACTCCTCTCCACACAGAGGGGACCTCACCCCAGATGAGGTGGTGGACATAGTGGGCCAAGGTCTGAAGGAGGGAGAACAAGCCTTCGGGGTCAAGGTGAGGTCAATCCTGTGTTGCATGCGCCACCAGCCCAGTGAGTACCGTCCGCGCCTGCCCAGCTGCCCACATGACCCTGGCCCCAGCCTTCTGCAGTGGGGCCGTACATGGCCTCCTCTGTGCCCCTACCCCATGGTATTCCCTGAGCACATCAGCAGGGTCCTGGAGTTCCCCAGGTTGCCAGAAGCCTCCCAGGCTGGCTCCGAACTTCCTGGTGACACCTTCCTCCCCAGGAAAACCAGGCCTTGACAGCTACATGACCGGCAGGAAACTCAAAACCAAAGGAGCCTGAACAATTGAAAATAATCAGCCCATAGTTCTCCCTGGAGACCCAGTGGGCCTGGCCTTGTCCTGTCCAGGCCACAGAGGCCCTGCATGATCCTGATTTCTGGGACTGCTGAGAGGACACCCTTATCACTGAACCTGATCGAATCTTTAGGGCTTTAGTTTCATGGTGCAGAGCCCCATTGTATGACCTTGGGCAAGTCACGTCACCTCCCTGGGCCTCAGTTACATGTTGAGGATTTTGCTCACCTCATCCCTCCACACTAAGGATCTGTGGAACAAAGCAAAGGGTCAGTGTCAACCTGCAGGGCCTGCAGTGATTCTCAGGCCTTGTCTCTAGCCCTTGCAGCCACTCGAGGTGGGACTACCATGGTTTATTCCCATCCGACAGATGGGGAAACCAAGGCAGAGAAAGGTGAAGCCTTTTGGTCTCTTAGTCAAGAAGGCACAATGGTTCTGGAGCTTGTGTTCGCTCGTTCTTTGTAAACACATCATAGCAATGACAAGCTGAGGGCACATGCATTAGCGGCCTGCTTGGCAATACCAGTGCGAGCTGCACTGGAGATTGAGTGTCAAGCTCCATGTCCTCATCTTCTAATTGGGACTGTGGTTGTCACTGAGTGGGGGAACAGCTCAGATCCCGTCCTTGGTACTTTATACATGGCCTCGGCAAAGCCCGTGTAGAGGTGGTGAGTTCTCTCTGGGAAGGGAGGAGTCTGAGGCTTGGGGCAGAGCAATTTGACAAAGGCCATGTGGTTAAGACTTGGCAACCAGGATTTGAGACAAGACACTGGGACCTTTGTCCTGTGCTGGCCTCCGATGGGGGGTCGGGCAGCCAGTAGGAGGGCTGGGGGGTCCTGCTGCTGCTGGAGCCCTGCTGGGCATCTTGCCACAGACTGGTCCCTGGAAGTGGTGGAGCTGTGTAAGAAGTACAAGCATCATACTGTGGTAGCCATCGACCTGGCTGGTGATGAGACCATCAAAGGAAGCAGCCACTTCCCGGGGCACGTGGAGGCCTATGAGGTGGGCCTGTGGAAGGGGGGAGGCTGGCCCTGGGTGAACTTGTAGGAAGAACTCATGCAGATGGGGAGTGCACGGCCTGATGCATCCCTGAGTGTGTCTTTGTTGGGCTAGGGGCTTGGGACTGGGTATAAAGAAAAGTTCTATGTAGCACTGAAGTCCTGTGTTTAAACCTGCATCTGCCTATGATTTGCTGTGTGACTTTGGGGCAAGACTGTCTCTTCTCTGGGTCTCTGTTTCCTTGGTTCCACACTCGCTGGTCATTCTTTGTCTTGCTACTTGGCTCTTCTGAGCTTGTTTCCCCTGGGTGAGATGGGTATTATAATACTATGACTATCAGATGGGGTACACAAGCCATTTCCAACAGTTCCCGACACATAGTAACTGGAAGAACTGATAGCTACAAGCTATCAGTTAGACCATGATTGGGGGAATCAAGACCAGGCTGCCCAGTGCTGCAGAAGCAGCCCAGTCTGGCGGTGGGTCAGTTCAACCTGCCCATACTCAGACCCAATGTGCAGCAAAGGCTGGGCTTGTGGGCTGCCCCTGACTGGCTCTTCCCCTACCAGGAGGCCGTGAGGAGTGGCGTCCACCGCACTGTGCATGCCGGGGAGGTAGGCTCTGCAGAGACAGTACGAGAGGTGAGTCACTGCCCTGGTGTAGCCCTTGGTCCCTGTCTCCTTCCACCCTCTGTCCCTACTCAGCTCCATCTGCCCCTTCACAGGCTGTGGACACACTGAAGACAGAGAGGCTGGGACATGGCTACCACACCCTAGAGGACGAGGCTCTTTATAATAGGCTGCGACAGGAAAACATGCACTTTGAGGTGAGGGGGCCGGTGGATGGGGGGAACCGGCCCTGGCTGTCCCACCCCCTCCCAGACAGAGCAATAGAAAGCCAGGAGGGTCCCAGGAGCTGAGGAGTAGGCGAGCCGGCAGAAGCTGCCAGTGGGTTCAAGTGCTGGGCATGGAGGGTTTGTGGGACTCGGCCACAGGGAGGCCAGCAAGAATGGTGACCCTGGCTACCCCAGCGTGCAGGGACGGGGTGGCGCAGCCTGGGGTCGCCTGCTAGTCACACGCCTGCTCTTGCAGGTGTGCCCCTGGTCTAGCTACCTCACAAAGGCCTGGAACCCAGAAACGGAGCATGCAGTTGTTCGGTGAGGTCTGGTCCCTGGGACCCATTCGATTTTATTCCTGGGAAGCCAAGGATGGGAAGTCAGGGCTGAGTGCCAGCCCACACTGTGGGATCCCTATGGTGTCCTTGCCTTATGCGTGGGGAATCTGGAGCTCAGATATGCTGGAACCTGCCTGAGGCCACCCACCTACCCTGTGGCAGAGCTGGGGCCCTGTAGCTCCCCCAGTCATGGCAGAAAATGCACAACTTTGAGGAAAATTTTCACCCTCTTCTTCCTGGACCTCTCAGATCTCTCTTGCCTGTGGGCACTGCTCCTGGGGCCTCTGGGTGCTCTTTTGTTCCACTTTCCCAGGCTCCCAGGCCAAGGCCCTTCTGTCCTGTGACACAGTGTCAGGCTTTGGGAAAGCCAAGCTGCCTGCCCCTGAGGAGGACAGCCATAACTTGGAGTGACTATGGCAGCCAGTGCTGGCCTGCCTGCCGCACGTAGTGAAGGGAAGGAGTCTGTGAGGACAAGGGTCCCCAGCTGGCCTTGGGAATCTGCAGGACCCCAGTGGAGGCTTTCAGGGGCACATGGGCACATAGGCTGCAAAGCTCAGGAGCCATCTGCACTTCCTAAAGGGGAAGTGAAGACACCAAGAGCCAACGGAGCCAGAGGCCTAGGATAGAACCCAGGAGGACAGGAACACTCAAGGGGCAGGAAGAAGACACAGGTAGATGGAAAACCAAGTGTCAATGAACTCTAGGGAAAGCACTTCCACAAATGTCAAATTCTGCCACAAATCAAGTAAGGGAACAGCTAGGAAAACTCCATTACATTTAACAAGACAGGGGTCAGGTCAGGGATCCTGCCAAGAGGTTCCCATGGTGTGCTGGGAGTCTGCTGGAGTGGGACGAAGACTGATTGGGGTAGGGTGCTGGCAACAGTCCCCCAGCTTGGGCTGTGGCGAGGAGTCCGAGGAGGATGGTGGCTGGAGGGGCCGTTGCTTTCTCTGGGCCCCCAGCCCCACTTTCCCTGCTCTCACATTGGGCCCTCCTCTGCCTGGCTCTGGACTGATGGGATGCATTTGGGTCTTAAGTTGCTAGTTAGGTGGCTTTGGACAAAGTCCCCTGAGCTCTGTGACGTGTTTCCTACTCTGTACCAGAATATGCTCCTTCAGGTCTAAGGCTGTGACGATCAGAGGGGCCGGGAACCAACACGCAGGGACCGTTCCCAGGAGAGTGAGGAGGCTCTTCTCCCTTCCCAACCTCCAGGTTCAAGAATGACCAGGCCAACTACTCGCTCAACTCAGATGACCCGCTCATCTTCAAGTCCACCCTGGACACTGACTACCACATGACCAAGAACATGGGCTTCACCGAGGAGGATTTTAAGCGACTGGTGAGTGGGTGTGAGCTGTTGCCCTCGCCCTGGCCCCCAGGGCTTTGCGAGGCCTGCAGGGCACATCCTGGGCTTGGGACCCCCAGTGACTGGGAGTGAGTTTGTCTGTGGGAGTCCACTGTAAGCCAAGCCTAGTTCCAGCTGCCTTCTGCAGAGGGAGCACCTTGGTGCTGATGGCTTGGGTTTAGCCTCTGCTTGGGCTGAGCATCTTCAAAGACCCCTTTCCCCAAAAAGGTGTGCCTAGCTATAGAAATGTGTTCCTAGATCCCAGGTTGAGCCCAGGGTGGGATCCTGGGGGCATGGTGCCATCACTCCCTGCAAGGGACTCTGGCCCCACACTACCCAGGATCTCCCAGTCTTCTCCAACCTTCTCCGCACATCCTCTATCACACTGTACCACTTTAAGAACACTCTGCTCTGGCACTTGCTGCCACCGTCACCTGGGACAAGTCCTTCCCTTGAGCTTCCCTGCCCTTGTTCTAAGGAGGATGGACTGTCACTAGGTTGCCAAGGCCTCTCTTCTTTGCTGTCTGGTTCTATGTGGTCTGTAACCCTGGCCCTTCTAGAACATCAATGCAGCGAAGTCCAGCTTCCTCCCAGAAGATGAGAAGAAGGAGCTCCTTGACCAGCTCTACAGAGCCTACAAGATGCTGCCAGCTGCTTCTGGTATGTTGCTGTCTGGGCGGTTGTCCTACCTTGGCTCCTACAGCTTTCTGTGCGACTTCTAGTAAGAACCCTTCTTCTCTCAGGCGGAACCAAGAATGGGCAATGAGTGCCCGGCTCCTGGGCCAGGGTTGGTGACAGCTTCTCAACAGAGGGGTTTATTTTCTGTATTGCTGCTGTCTGGAGAGGCCAGCCCAAGGGCAGACTTGTGAAGGCCAGTCCCAAACTCCAGGGCAGCGCAGGCATCTCTACAGCTGCCTGAAGTCAAAGCCCAGGAGTGGGGCCCGGCCTGGCTCACTCTGCTCCCTCCTTCCTGTGCCCTGGGGGGGCGTCTCCTTGCCTTCCTGGTTCTGGAGTTCTGAGTTCCAGTATCCGCGACTGTGAGTACTGGCCTGATCCTTTTTCTTCTCTGGCCTGACCAGCAGGGCAGAACCCCTGAAGGCAGCATGGTGCCCTCTCCGAGCCCTCACCCTGTGGACCGAGTCTTCACTACTCTGGGATCAAGCGACACTCTTACCTGTGTTCCTTCCAGGAAGATTAAGATGTTAAGACTACTGATGCTCCTGAGCCTGTAAACACAGACCTCGGCATGGCCGCATCTCTCCTCTGATTATGTGCTCTGGCCAGGGACTGGGGTGGGGTGGCCCTTGTCTGTAGCATGGATGATTCTGAACCCCTCCCCTGAGGCAATACTTGCTGAAAATCT
>PVHX01018358.1:0-37213 GCA_004024805.1 Geosciurus inauris | reverse complement strand
TAGGAGGAGGGGGCCGGGGGCCGGCTGGAGGGGGCGAGGCGCTAGGCGGCTTTGCTTCCCGTCCCCCTCAATTGGCCGCTAGCTCTGTTTTGACTGCCTGTACAAAGCGACCAGACGGCGGGGGATGGGGGCGGTTAGGGACCGGATTTGGGAGATGAGGCAGCAGCCCCTTCCCCTTCTCCGCCTTAGCGGGTCCAGTGGAATAGGGATGAGGTCTCTAAGCGCTCTAGACGCCACTGGACGCATAGCCGGACTTCTCCGCCCGGGCACAGGCCGCAAATTTTAAGATGAGATCGAGTCCTCCTGCAAAGACCCGGACACTGACTCAAGGTGGGGGGATTCGCAACCAGCCAGGAAAAGAGACTCGCGCTCAGTGGATTGTAGCTTTAATCTGAGAAGGCCAGTGCCTCTCCATCTCTCCTATCCCCATCACCTCACGGGGAACGGCATCGGTCTGCAGGACTTTCAGAGAGGCTAAGAGTTTCCAGATTGAAATGCATCCTCGGCCGCCAAGAGGGAGCTCACGCGGCCGCGGGGGACCTTGGCTGGGCGCCGGCGCCGGTCGGAAATTTAGTGCCGGGATGTGCTCAGGTGCGACCCCTGGCAGCCAGGGCTCTGACCGGGACTGCATCTAGGGAGAAGTTAGAGACCCTAATGTTTTGTTTGGGGGGATTGGAGTGCCAGCACAGCAGGTAAATAGGACTTGGGGCCATATCCTTAGTTCCTGGCTTGGACACCTTCTGATTAATGATTAAATCCTGGAAACTGAAGCAACCCCTCTGTACCCTTAGGGTGCCTCCGCGCCCGTTTGACTCTAGGGTCATCTTTTGTGGCCTTGCTTTCATCGGGTCTTTATGAAGACCTTGTCATCTCTCAGTCATTGGAATGTCATAATTGGAAAAAGCAAACATCTTTGAAGACTAGGAATGACCATCTGAACGCAGTTTGCGAAATGGTGCAGCACAATGTCTATGTTTTTCTACCCTAGACAACCTTACTCTAAAAGAAAAAAAATGTATCTATCTATATGTATAACGTATATGTGCATAATGTATATATGCATATATATTCATTCTATAGTCTCCCAAATTGCCCAGATGTGCTATTTGACAACCAAAATTCTCTGGGAATTGGCACAACTCATTCCTTTATTATCCCAATGTAGTAAACAAAGACTTAAAGTAGCAGCCTTTTTTTTAACAATAGTTTCCAAAAGCAAAAAAAAAAGTTAAATAATTTCAGGGGGAGCATCTATTTGTTAAAATCAAATAACATTAGAGCAATAGAGGTATTTTTCGTGTACTTTGCTTTAAACATTTTGGCAATAAACTATCTCTTGGATTAAAGCAGCTAAAATGCTTTAAACAACAATGGTTTAAAACATCCTGTCTTTGATTTTTCATTTAATACTTAAATAACTTCCTGGTTCATTTCTACCTATCACATTGAATACATCCAAATGTTCTAAAATCAAATACACCTTAACCCTTTGACCTAGCAATACCAGTTTTAGGAATCCACATAAAAATGAGTAGGAAAAACATGAAATGATGGAAGCATTAAGGTGATTGTTACAGTATTGTTTACAGTAGAGGACCAGAAACATCTCATCAATAAGGAAACCATTGAATATAGTTTAGTCCATTCTATGGAACACTATGCAACTATTAAAAAATGAGTGGGGGGAATTCTATACGCTCTTATGGAGTGATCTTTAGCATAGATGATTCAAAAAATAGGTGCTGAAGTTCATTGAGATTGAGAGTAGAATAAAGGTTAACACGGACTAGAGGAGAAAAGGGTGAGTTATTTCAGGGACAGAGTTTCTCTTTAGGATGATGAAAAAGTTCTGGAAATGGATAGTGGTGGTGGTTGCATGGCAATGTGAATATATTTAATGCTGCTGAATTAGATACTTAAAATGGTTAAAATGTCAAATTTTCTGTTATGTGTTTTTTTTCCAACTTTTAAATGCAAGGATTTTGTATATATTATGTTACCGTGTGTGTGTGTGTGTGTGTGTGTATTAAGCATTTTTTTTTGTTTTTTTTTAGAAGTATAAACCAAATCTAGTAACAATGGTTAATCTTCAGAGAAACAAAAGAATATTGGAAGAGACAATAATGGAAGTTATAAGCCTTTCTAAACATTTATAGTTTTATAGTTCTAACTTTGAAACTATGTGTATATTTTGTATAATTAAAAAGAATATTCTATTTTAAAAGAGCAATGCTAAACTGAAATCAAAATATAATAAATGAAACTGTCACATTGGTAGCATAGCCATAGAGTAAACAATTACTCAAAATGACATTTAAACATGATATTTGGACTACACATCTTTGGTGAGGTATAACTTAAGAATGAAAGAACACAAAAAAACCTGAAATTGCTTTCAGTGGTAGTAATGTATATGGGAAAGAGAGAGAAAGAAAATACAAATATGTATCTGTGTTGATGTCATTATAATGATTTAAGAATAAGAAAGATTAAATATAAAGTAAAAATAAAAACTTTCAAAATTTAAGTTGAATTAAAATGCCAACTCTTTCTCTCTCTTTTTAAAGTGCATTCTTAACTCTGTCTACTGCAAAGATCCAGAAGTACTATGACCAGATTATGGTCACCAGCTGTGACCAGAAATGGTCCTAAAGACCATTTCCAGGTAAAAGGAATCAGGGTAAGTGACTGATATCAGGTCTGGCACAGGAAAGCTTGAGGTGAGTCTGACCTCTATCTTGTCATGCCCGCAAGCAAGAAAATTATCAGACGATTAGGGCCATGTTTAAAGGAAACTAAAGCTAACTTGAAAGAGATCACTTTGTCTAAAGATGAGGAAACTTGAACATTAAAACAGATGACTGCAAAGGATTAAATTTGAAATATATGATTCACGTAAATATTTGAGATTTCCAAGTGGTACTTCAGTTAGTTGATCTCCTATGGAGGTTGTTGGGGTACAGCACATCAAATTAAAACACTGACAAATAAAACAATCAAACAATTATTCTGCCCTTGCTAGACAGACTCAGAGAAAATATTTTTTTGGAAAAAAATCAGTTTGTAAATTTAGAAAACATAAAATTAAGGGAAAAATCACTTCTTTGCCAACCGCACTTGACATAATGAACCCAGACAACAGTTACCAATGACTGAAAACCATTAGATCAAAGATGATTAGTGGTGGTGAGTTTCCCCTCATGGGAATTTGGCACTATCATTTAGAGGTTTTTTTTTTTTTTTATTGTGCTAAGACAATTCTGATAGGGTTGTGAGAGTGTGAGGTATGCTTATAAACATCCTATAATGCACAGGGCAGTCTCCCATAACAAAGTGCTACCATTATCAGTTCCAAGATTTCTTTAAGACCTGAATTATGTGAAAGGTCTTTGGACGTTTTAGTGAATAATTGAAACTGTTATCACCAGAACCTATTGATAATTTAGTAACTTCTGAAAAGGAGCACAACCAAATTCAGCATCCATTCATGCTCAAAACACTAGAAAAACTAAGAAGAGTAGGAACATACCTCAACATCATAAAAGCTATATATGCTAAACACAGGCTAGCATTATTCTAAGTGGAAAAAAACTCAAAGCATTCCGTCTGAGAACTGGAACAAGACAGAGATGCCCTCTTCCACCACTCCTATTCAACATAGTCCTTGGAGCCCTAGCCAGAGCAACCAGTCAGAAGAAAGAAATTAAAGCAATATGAATAGGGGGGAAAAAAAGAGCTCAAACTATCCCTATCTACCAATGACATGATTCATTATTTAGAAGAACCAGAAACTCTGCTAGAAAGCTCCTAGAACTCATAAATGAATTCAGCAAAGTAGCAGGATTTAAAATCAATACCAAAAAATCAATTGCATGTCTTTATACCAAGGATATATCAGCAGAAAGAGGAATCAGGAAAACTATCCCCTTTACAGTAGCCTCAAGTAAAATATTTGGGAATCAACCTAACCAAAGAAATGAAAAACTTCTATAATGAAAACTACAGAATACTAAGGAAAGAAATTGAAGAAGACCTCAGAAAATGGAAAGATCTCTCATATTCCTGGATTGGCAGAATCAATATTATAAAAATGACCTTACTACCAAAAGCACTATACAGATTTAATGCAATTCCTATAAAGATCCCCATGCTATTCTTCACAGAAATAGAAAAAGCAATCATGGAAAACGTTTGAAAAAATAAGAGACTTGGAATAGCCAAAGCAATTCCTAGCATGAAAAGTAATGCAGGAGGCATCACAATACCAGACCTTAAATTATACTACAAAGCTATAATAATAAAAATAGTATGGTGTTGACACCAAAACAGACATGAAGACCAATGGAATAGAATAGAAGACACAGAGATAAACCCACATAAACACAGTTATCTCATTCTACACAAAAGGTGCTGTAAAAGTACATTGGAGGAAAGATAGCCTTCAACAAATGGTGCTGGGAAAACTGGAAATCCATATATAATAGAATAAAATTGAACCCCTATATCTCAACCTTCACAAAACTCAACTCTAAGTCGATTAAAGACCTAGGCATTAAATCAGAAACTCTGCACTTACTAGAAGAAAAAGTAGGACCAACTCTCCAGCATGTTGACTTAGGAACCAAATTCCTCAACAAGACTCCTAAAACACAAGAAATAAAATCAAGAATCAATAAATTGGATGGATTCAAATTGAAAAGCTTCTTCACAGCTATGGAAACAATCAAGAACGTGTATAGAGATCCTACAGATTGGGAGAGAATCTTCACCACCAGTACCTCAGATGAGGCATTAATTTCCAGGATATACAAAGAACATTGAAAACTTAACACCAGAAAAATAAAAAACCCAATCAGTAAATGGGCAAAGGAACTGAACAAACACTTCACAGAAGAAATACAATTGATCAAAAAATATATGAAAAAATGTTCAACATCTCTAGCAATTAGAGAAATGCATATTAAAATTACATTGAGATTCCATCTCACACCAGTCAGAATGGCAGTTATAAAGAATACAAGTAACAAAAAATGTTGGTGAGGATGTGGGGAGAAAGGTATTCTTATATTGTTGGTGGGACTGCAAATTATTGCAACCACTGTGGAAAGCAATATGGAGATTCCTCAGAAAACTTGGAATGGAACCACCATTTGACCCAGTTATCCCCCTCCTCAGTTTATACACAAAGGACTTAAAAATAGCATACTACAGTGACACAGCCACATTCATGTTTATAGCAGTTCAACTCACAATAGCCAAGCTATAGGAACAACCTAGATGTTCTTCACAAATGAATGGATAAAGAAAATGTGGTAGCCGGGTGTGGTGGCTCACACTTATAATCCCTGCACTTTGGGAGTCTGAGACTGGAGAATTGCGAGTTCAAAGCCAGCCTCAGCAACGGCGAGGCACTAAGCAACTCAGTGAGACCCTGTCTCTACATAAAACACAAAATAGGGCTGGGATGTGGCTCAGTGGTTGAGTACCCCTGAGTTCAATCCCTGGTACCAAAAAAAAGAAAAAAGAAATAAAGAAAAAAGAAAGTGTGGTACATATACACAATGGAATATTACTCAGCCATAAAGAAGAATGTAATTATGGCATTTGCCTGTAAATGGATGGAGCTGAAGAATATAATGCTAAGTGAAATAAGCCAAAAAACCAAAGGCCGAGTGTTCTCTCTGATTTGTGCATGCTAACCAAAAACAAATGGGGATTGAGGAGGGGAATAATAGAAATCCATTGGTCAAGACAAAGGGAAATGAAGGGAAGGGAGGTGGGAAGGGAATAGGAAAGACAGTAGAATTTATTGGACATAACTTTCCTAGCCTTGTATTTGTATACATGACCAGGGTAACTCCACATCATGCATGACCACAAGAGTGGGAACCTAAGTAGCATAAGTTATATTTTAAGTACATAAATTCTACCAAAATATATTCTACTGTCATGTATAATTAAAAATAAAAAAATTTAAAAATTTAAAAATAAAATGTTCAGATTTAACATTTGAAAAAAAAAAAGGAATACAACCAGACTTTATGTATCTATTTATGTCATGCAATAGGAGGGATATGGAACCATCTATGAATTATCTCTATCAAAACAGTTGAACCTGAATGTAATAATACCTCTACATTTTACTTCCAGTTTAGGAACTAAGGTGGAGAGGGATCATAAATCTAGTCAACCAGATCTAGAATGTGTGATATATCAGAAGATCAACTTTCTTCAAATAAGTGACAGGAGTAGAGGAAAGGGAGGGAACTGTTTTGGCTGACAATCCCAAAACATTTATGTCTGATCTGGAATTTTGATACAAACATAGTAAGTATAAAGTGGCATTTTAATGTGATTAAGAGGAGAATAAAGGATGATTATTAGGTATTAAAGATTAACTTTTAATTTTTGAGGGTAAAATGATATGGTTTTATTTTTAAATAATATACTTACTAACATTATACCAACTAAAGTTCTTATGGATATAATATGATACCTGGGATTTGATTTAAATAGTGAAAGAAAACAGAGACTGGGATCTGAAAAGATGGATTAGATGTACTTTCCTTTATTACTCTTGCTAAATATACTTAGGTAAACACCCTAGAGAAAGAAGACAATTAACATGCATAGGAAGACATTAAATGGTGGCAAGAAGTGGAAAGACTGGCTGGTGATCCTGGGATGCAACAAGTGACAAGACAGAGAGTGCCTCATATATCCCTAACTGGATATGGGCAGAGTTCAAAGAAAGCCCTGAAGAAAAGCCTGCTATCTCTAGGACAAGGACAAGAAAGGGGAAAATGTCCTTGCAAGACAGGACATTTTTAGACAGTAAGTGCTGTACAGACAGTTGAACACCACAGAAAAAGCTGGATCACCCCCACCAGCAAAGGCCAAGTGAGGAGCCTTGACTTTCAAACATACTGGGCTGTAACAAGGTGCCCCTCACCTTCAAATTAATATTAGAAAAGGCCAAGTGGAGAGCTCAGACTTTCATTCTCCTGCACAATAATGAGCCACTCCTTCCCTGTGATGTCAGTGAAGAACATGGACTTCTACTCCATGGTAGTCAGGGTTCTCCAGAAAAACAGAAGCAATAAAAATAATCACATATATTTATATCTATATGAGGGGATTTACTGGAGGAGTGGCTCACATGATCACAGAGGCTGAAAAACCCATTCGACTGTCTGCAAGCTGGAGAGCCAGAGAAGTCAGCGGCATAGCTCAGTCCAAGAAGCCGGAAGCCTCAGAACCTCACAACCTCAGGCTGACAGCCTCAATCCTGAGATTGAAGTCCTAAGAGTGTGGAGAAAGAAAGCAGCTCAGAACATGGAATCCAGCAAACAGAGGTCTATCTTTGCTTACCAGGGACAATATATAAACCTCAAATGCATGCGCCCAGTGACTTACCTCCTCCAGCCACACCCTGTCGGCCACAGTTACCACTCAGTTAGTCCATTCAAGTGGATTTAATGCACTGACTAGGTTAAGGCTCTCATAACCCAATCATCTCATCTCTAACCCTTTTTGAATGGTCTCACACATGAGCTTTTGGGGGACAATTCACATCTAAACCATAACAACCATTAAAATTGATAAGCTTCTGGCCACAGTAACCAAGGAAAAAAGAGAGAAGACAGACAATGCTAATATTGTAATAAGAGAACTATCATTACTTTTATCTCATGTACATGAAGAGGATAATTAAGGAATAGATGAACCACTGTATGAAACAGATTTAGTAACTTAAGTGAAACAGTATAATGCCTTGAAAGACATCAAATCCAGAACTCCCAGTAGGATAAATAGGTAATATGAATAGTCCTATGTCTATTAAAAATGTTGAATTAATAATTAGCAATTTTCTAAAGGGGAAAGTTCTAGGCCTAGATGGTTTCAGTGGTATTATCTACGAATTCACTGGAATTTTACCAAACACTTAAGGAACAAATATTGATACTCTACAATCTTGTCTAGAAAATAGAAACAGAACATTTTTCAACTCATCCTTATGAGGCCAACGTTCTTCTAATATCAAAACCAGAAACATAAAAGAAAATTAAAGACCAGTATCTTTCATGAACATAGATGCCCAAACCCTCAACACAGTGGTAGCAATTCAAATCCAACAATGTATAAAAATAGTTACACATTGCAACCCAGGAGTGTTTATTCTAGGAATGAAAGACTGGGTCAGCCTTTCAAAATTAATTAACATAATCTGTCACATCAAGAAGAAAAATCTTATGGTCTTATCAACTTAATACCCATTCATAATAAAAAGCATTTGGCAAAATCCAATATGCACGATTTAAAAAAAAAAAAAGCTCTCAACAAACTGGAATAGAGTGAAATGTCCTGAAATTGATAAAGTACATGCACAAAACTCCTCAGCTAACATCATTGCTGATGAGAAACTGAATTCTTTCCAACCTGGAAACATTTGGACTGGGATTATTTCGCAATTGAAAACAAGTAAACATGTCATCTCTCACCACTCCTATTCAATGCTGCACTAAAATAAGACAAGAGGGCTGGGGCTGTAGCTCAGTGGTAGAATGCTTGCCTAGCATGCGTGAGGCACTGGGTTCGATCCTCAGCACCACATATAAATAATAAATGAATAAAATAAAAAAAATCCATCAACAACTAAAAAAATTTAAAAAAAAAAGACAAGAAAATAAAAATATGTAGATTGAGAAGGGGGAACTGAAACTACGTTTGCAGATGACATGATTGTCTGTGTAGAAAATTCTAAAAAATCAACAAAAAACTGGAATGAATAACTGACTAAATTAAGTTTCCAGGATTCAAGATCAGTTTAGAAAGGTCAATTGACTTCCTGTACCACCAACGAATTAACCAGCAAAAGAAATACCTTGGTATAAATCTAAAAAAAGAGTACAATATCTATTTGAGGAAAACTACAGAGCGCTGAAGAGAGAAAAAAAGATTTAACTAAGTGAAGATATATTCTGTCCACCCATAGGAAAACTGAATATTGCCAAGATGTCAGTTCTTCCTGACTTCTTTGTGGATTCTCCCCAATATCAAACTCAAATCCCAGCAAATTATTTTGTGCCTATTGACATACTGATTCTAAAGTTTTTATGGAAGAAAGGCAGACACAGAATAATTACCACAACACCGAAAAAGAGCAAAGCCAGAGGACTGACATTATTCAACTTCAAGACTCACTAGAAAAGTAATGGAGACAATGTAGTATTGAGTACATGTGTGTTTATTATATTCTTCTCTCTAATTTTGTGTAATTTGAAGCTTTTCATAATGAAAAGATTTCTTTGGGACTTTCTTCAACCGTGCAGTCCTCCTTATTTTCTTCCTTCCGCTAATAACCACATATTTATTCACAAAATAGGTTTTATTAATTTTACTGATTTTCAGTTTTCCCAAATCAGTTATTTCTGTTTTGGCCATTTATTTCTTCTGTTTTCCTTGGGAACACATGGTTTGATTTCTAACATATTGAGTCAATAGCTTAATTTAATTGTTTAGATTCCTCTTCAATCACTTAACAGTATAAATCTATGCATTGCTTTCTGAGTGTAATTTAGGTACTTCCTAAATTTTTTGGTATGTGATGTGTTTATTATCTTTATTTTATAAACTTTCTTCACTTTCATTTTGAATTTGAACTATTTAAGGAAAATATGTGCAATTTCCTGTGGTTAGGTATTTTTCTATTTATGATTAATAATTCCTAATTCTCTTGAAATATATTCAGGGACTATGGTCTGTTCACTTTGTATTTGTGTGTATATTTGGAAGCTGTATGTTTCTTTACATGGCATCAATTTTTGTAAATGTTCCAGAGGGGATTGGGGATAAAGGGGATATTTTTTCATGTTACAAAGTTTGAGACATATCTGTTAAATGAAGTAAAATATATCATTCAAATCTTCTTGTTGTATGGCTAATCTCTCACGAAGTTAATAAGGCAAGTTAGAATCTGCTGTTAATACTGTGTTTCTGTCTATTTCTTTTCTTCTTCTCCACCTTCTTTTTTTTGCCTGAAGTCTGTTTTATCTTTTACCACAACGGTATACACTTATAGCAACTCTATCCTCATAGTAAATTGTAGACTTATATTCATAATAAAATGGATCTCTATCTTGTGCAACATTTGCTCCAAATTTAGTGTTTAAATTTATGACTTAGATTTCTTTCTGGTACAAGTGTGTCTTTTATCCCATATTACAAGTCTCAGTACTAGATGCTTTTTGTGCACATGACATATTTCAACCTGTTTTTTATTCAAACTTATAATCTTTGTGTGAATATATTCCACTTACATTAGGTGTCAAATTATGATTGGTTTTAATTTTTATTCAATTTTATGTTATATTTTCTGTTTTAAATGCCTTTCCTTCCTGCCTTTCTGTAAATGGATTTTCCTGCTATTACTTTGGTTTAGCATATGTATTATGTTCTTTTCTTCTTGTAGTTTGAAAGATTTATTTCTTCTTTTTAGATGATGCTATAGAAATATTTATCAGTATGTAGATTTTATCTGTCCACAATCTCTTGTATAGCAGCTTTAGACAGAATCTGTTGATGTCCCTTGTAAAAGATCAAATAACGACAACACTACACTTTGTATTTCTTTTCTCTTTCTTCCTCTAATATTTTAAAAAATTTATAGTATAACTTTTAGTTCAGTGATGGTCATTAGAACGCAAAATCTACTTTAGATTATCATTTGTCAATTTATTCACCTTTAAATGACTATTGATTTATTAAAGAAACACAAAATGAATTCTCCCAATTTTTGGTTTCTTTCCTTAATATTTTAACAAGTTATAATATACCTATGCAACATTTCTTTCTCTAATTGTACATTCTATAACAATTCATTGTTTATATATGTGTTTGTGCACCTATATACATATGTGTATATATATTTATTTTTAAGTGTAGTGACTCAAACCCAAGTCTCCATGCATACTAAGCCATGGGCTTTCTCTACCACTGAGCTATACCCTTGCCCCTCTTGTTATATATTTAAGTTAATCCCATGTCTCAGTGCTTTCTCCTTTCATTTCTTACTTGGGCAAAATATATTGAAATTGTCATTGCTTCCCTTCCTCCTACCTGCAAGAATTATTCATTGTTATATATTCGTGATTTCATTCTTACTTAAAGATTATTTAAAATGCCTGTTGTTTGGGAATGCCTCTTGTTTAAAAACGTGTGCCTAATTGACTTTATATTTGAGTAATTTCTGAGCTGGGTATAAAGCATAACATTACTATGCCTTTCATTGGCTCTCTGGAGAGTATTACCGCGTTTCTAATGGAATTGAGCATGGTGTGGGACAGTATGTAGCCAACCTGATTTGCTTCTCCCACCACCCTGCCACATTCAACCTGATTTTTCTCCCTGGAAAATGCTTCTGCTATTTTTGAAAGTTTATGAACGTACCTAAGACATGTGTCAGTATATGTCATCAGTTATGATTTTATATCTGGAACATAGTATAATGTTTAATCTACATATAGATTCAGTTCTTACTTTTTGCAAGAAAAAATAATTTTTTGTTCTGCCTTTGAATATCTTTTTTAATTCTGTATTTTGGGTTCCTTATTTCCATGACACAATTTGTCTTTGGTTTGGATCTGCTATCCACTTGCTTTAGTTTCCCTGTCTTTTCCCTTTGCCTATGTTGTGGTTATCTTATACCTTCTTTGTCAGTAATTTGGTTCTCAACCAATTCTCTACTTCTTAAATTTAGTCAATGTTTTTGTTTGGTTTGATTTCACTTCTTAATTTATATCTGAAGTTCTTAGGTCTGAAGTGTTCATTTAACTCTGTTGTTTATCATCTCTATTTTTATTAAAGTTTCTCTGTCTCCATTCGTTTCACACGTATTCTCATATATATGATCTACAAAATAAAAATTTCTTAGGGCAATTTCTTCTGTTCAATTTTTCTTTTTCTTAAACTTTGGCATCTGTAGCATATGTCACTTTGGCATCTGTAGCATATGTCACTATTAATATACTCAATATCCATTCTTCCCAATTTATGTTCTAAACATTCATTTTATTAATACAGTAATGTAACCAGCTAAAAGCGAACATTTCCCAGATTCTTATAAGCTTTTTTAAATTAATTAATGTATTTATTATAATTAGGTCCATATGACAGCAGAATGTCTTTTGATTCATTGAACACAAATGGAGCACAACTTTTTATTTCTCTAGTTGTACACAATGTAGCGTTGCACCATATGTGCAGTCATACATGTACTTGGGACAATGATGGATATCTCATTCCACCATCTTTCCTGCTCCCATGCCTCCCTCTCCTTTGCCCAATCAAAGTTCCTCCATCCCCACCCTCCATTATGAAACAGCACCCACTTATCAGAGGGAACATTCGGCCTTTGGTTTTTTGCGATTGACTTACTTCACTTAGCATGATATTCTCCAACTCCATCCATTTACCTGCAAATGCCATGATTGTATTCTCTTTTAATGCTGAGTAATATTCCATTGTGTATATATACCACAGTTTTTTATTCATTCATCTATTGAGGGGCATCTAGGTTGTCACCAGAGGTTAGCAATTGTGAATTGTGCTGCTATAAACATTGAAGTGGCTGTGTTACTATAGTATGCTGCTTTTAAATCTTTAGGGTATAGACTGTGGAGTGGGATAGCTGGGTCAAATGATGATTCCATTCCAAGTTTTCTAAGGTATCTCCATACTGCTTTCCAGATTGGTTGCACCAATTTGCAGTCCCACCAGCAATGTATGAGTGTGCCTTTTCCCTTACATCCTTGCCAACACTTACTGTTGTTTGTACTCTTGGTAACTACCATTCTGATTGGAGTGAAATGAAATCTTAAAGTAGTTTTGATTGGCATTTCTCTAATTACTAGGGATGTTGAAAATTTTTTCATCTATTTGTTGATCAGTTGTATTTCTTCTTCTGAGAAGTGTCTGTTCAGCTCTTTAGCCCATTTATGGACTGGGTTGTTTGTTTTTTGGTGTTAAGTTGTTTGAGTTCTTTATATATTCTGGAGATCAGTACTCTATCTGATGTGCATGTGACAAAAATTTGCTCCCAAAACATAGGCTCACTCTTCACCTCATTGATTGTTTCCTTTGCTGAGAAGAAGTTTTTTAGTTTGAATCCATCCCATTTATTGATTTTTTATTTTTTTTTCTTGTGCTTTAGGAGTCTTGTTAAGGAAATTGGGGCCTAATATGACATGATGAAAATTTGGGCCTACTTTTTCTTCTATTAAATGTAGGGTCTCTGGTCTAATTTCTAGGTCCTTGATCCACTTTGAGTTGGTTTTTGTGCATGGTGAGATATGGGGGTTTAGTTTCATTTTGCTGCATATGGATTTCCAGTTTTCCCAGCAGTATTTGTTGAAGAGGTTATCTTTTGTCCAATGTGTTTTTGGTGCCTTTGTCTAGTATGAGATAATTGTATTTATGTGGATTTGTCTCTGTGTCTTCTATCTGTACCATTGGTCTACATGTCTATTTTGGTGCAAGTACCATGCCTTTTTTGTTACTATAGCTTTGTAGTATAGTTTAAGGTTTGGTATTGTGATGCCTCCTGTTTCACTCTTCTTGCTAAAGATTGCTGTGGCTATTCTGGGTCTTTTATTTTACTAAACGAATTTCCTGATTGCTTTCATTCTCTGTTTCTATAAGGAATGACATTGGGATTTTAATTGGAATCACGTTGAATCTGTATAGCACTTTGGGCAGTATGACCATTTTGACAATATTGATTCTGCCTATCCAAGAGCATGGGAGATCTTTTCTTCTTCTAAGGTCTTCTTCAATTTCTTTCATTAGTGTACTGTAGTTACCATTGTACAGGTATTTTGCCTCTATTGTTGGATTGATTCCCAAGTATTTTACTTTTTTTGAGGCTATTATGAATGGGGTAGTTTTCCTAATTTCTCTTTCAGAAGATTCATCACTGATGTATAGAAACACATTTGATTTATGGGTGTTGATTTTATATTCTGCTATTTGCTGAAAGCATTTATTAATTCTAGAAGTTTTCTGGTGTAATTTTTTGGATCCTCAAAGTATAGTATGTCATTGACAAATAATGATAGTTTGAGTTCTTGTTTTCCTGTTCATGTCCCTTTAATTTTTTTCATCTGTCTAATTGCTTTGGCTAGAGTTTCAAGGACTATGTTGAATAAGTGGTGAAAGAGGGCATCTCTGTCTTGTTCCCATTTTTAGAGGAAATGCTTCCAATTTTTCTTCATTTAGGATGATATTGGCCTTGGGTTTAGCATAGATTGCTTTTACAATATTGAGGTATGCTCCTACTATCCTAGTTTTTCCAGTGTTTTGAACATGAAAGGGTGCTGTATTTTCTCAAATACTTTCTCTGCATCAACTGATAAAATCTTATGATTCTTATCTTTAAGTCTATTGGTGTGATGGATTATGTTCATTGATTTTCATATGTTGAAGCAACCTTGCATCCCTGGAATGAACTGCACTTGATCATGGTGCACTATTTTTTAAAATATAATTTTGTATGCAATTGGCCAAAATTTTGAGAGTTTTTGCATCTATGTTCATCAGGAACATTGGTCTGAAATTTTCTTTCTTTGATGTGTCCCTGGTTTTGGCATCAGGATGATATAAGCCTTGTAGAATGAATGTGGAAAGGTTCCCTCCATTTCTATTTCATGGAATAATTTGAGGAGTATTGGTGTTAGTATCTTCTTTGTAGGTCTTGGGGAACTCAGCTGAGAATCTGTGTGATCCTAGGCTTTTCTTAGTTGATAGGCTTTTGATGGCATCTTCTATTTCCTTGCTTGAAATTAATCTGTTTCAGTTATGAATGTCCTCCTGGTTCAGTTTGGGTAGGTCATATGCTTCTAGAAATTTATTGGTGTCTTTGGGGTTTTCTATTTTACTGGAGTATACATTTTCATAATAGTTTCTAATCATCCTCTGTATTTCAATAGAGTCTGTTTTGATATTACCTTTTTCATCACAAATTTTTGTAATTTGGTTTTCTCTCTCCTTCTTTTCTTTAGGGTGGCTAAGGATTTTTCAATTTTATTTATTTTTTCAAAGAACTAGCTTTTTGTTTTGTCAATTTTTTTAATTGTTTCAATTTCATTGATTTCAGCCCTAATTTTAATTATTTCCTGTCTACTACTTCTTTTGATGTTTGTTCCTCTTTTTCTAGAGCTTGAGAGGTAGTGTCAGGTCATTTATTTGTTGACTTTTTCTTTTCTTCTTTGAATAAATGAGCTTAATGCAATGAACTTTCCTCTTAGTATTGCCTTCATAGTGTCCCAGAGATTTTGATATGTTGTATTGGAGTTCTCATTTACCTCTAAGAATTTTTTTGTCTCCTCCTTGATGTCTTCTGTTATCCATGAATCATTCAATATCTTATTATTTAGTCTCCATGTGTTGGAGTAGCTTCTATTTTTTAATCTGTCATTGATTTCTAATTTCATTGCATTATGATCAGACAGAATGCAGGGTAGTATCTCTATTTTTTTGTGTTTGCTAAGACTTGCTTTGTGGCATAATATATGACCTATTTTGGAATAGAAACCATGTGCTGCTAAGCAAAAAGTGTATTTGCTTGTTGATGGATGGTATATTCTATACATATCTGTTAAGTCTAAATTATTGATTGTTTCATTGAGTTCTAAAGTTTCTTTTTTAGTTTTGTTTGGAATATCTATCCAGTGGTGAAAGAAATGTGTTAAATTCACCCAGTATTATTGTGTTTTGGTCTATTTGATTCTTTTTTTTTTTTTTTTTTTTGGCACCAGGGACTGAACTCAGGGGCACTTGTCCACTGAGCCACATCCCCAGCCCTATTTTGTGTTTTATGTAGAGACAGGGTCTCACTGAGTTGCTTAGTGCCTTGCCATTGCTGAGGCTGGCTTTGAACTTGCGATCCTCCTGTCTCAGCCTCCCTAAGTGCTGGGATTACAAGCGTGAGCCACCGCGCCCGGCTGGTCTATTTGATTCTTGAAGTTGAGAAGGGTTTTTTTTACATTCCTAGATGCCCCATTGTTTGGGGCATAGATATTTAAGATTGTAATGTTTTGTTGATGTATCATTCCCGTAAGCAGTATGACATGTCTTTCTTTACCCCTTTTCACTAAATTTGGTTTGTATTCCACTTTATCTGATAAGAGGATGGAAATCCCTGCTTGTTTACACAGTCCATCTGAATAATACATTTTTTCTCCATCCTTTCACCTTCAGTTTGTGGATGCCTTTTCCTGTGAGATGAGTTTCTTGAAGGCAGCATATTGCTGGGTTTTTATTTTTAAGTCCAATCTGCCAATCTATATCTTTTAATTGATAGGTTTAGGCCATTGACATTCAGGGTTATTACTGAGACTTGGTTTGTATTCCTCATAATTTTGGTTTATATTTGGTTTTTAACTTGACTTCGTTTCTCCTTTTGTTGGCCTTTCCTTTAGTGTAGTTTCTCTCTTTGCAGATTGTCATTGTTATTTTTCATTTCCTCCCTATGGAACATTTTGCCAAGAATGTTCTGTAGTGCAGGCTTTTTTTCTGTAAATTCTTTCAACTTTTTTTTTTATCATGGAAAGTTTTAATTTTGTCATCAAATCTGAAGCTTAACTTTGCTGAATATAAGATTCTTGGTTGTCATCCATTTTCTTTCAGAGCATGGTATATGTTGTTCCAGGATCTCCTGGCTTTGAAGATCTTGGTTGAAAAATCTGCTGAGATCCTAATTGGTCTTCCCCTATATGTAATCTGATTCCTCTCTCTTGTGGCCTTTAAAATTCTATCCTTATTATGTGTGCTAAGCATTATCATTATAATATGCCTTGGTATAGCTCTTTTGTAATTTTGTACATTTGATGTCCTGTAAGCCTCTTGTATTTGATTTTCCAATTTATTCTTCATGTTTGGGAAATTTTTTGATACTATTTTATTAAAGAGATTGTACATTCCTTTAGTTTGAATCTCTGTGCCTTCCTCCATCCCAATAAATTTTAGGTTTGTTCTTTTGATGTTATCCCATAATTCTTGGATATTCTGTTCATGGTTTCTTACTATCTTCACTTTGTGGTCAACTTTATTTTCAAGATTATATACTTTGTCTTCATTGTTTTAGGTCATCTTTCAAATTATTAGTCTGTTGTTGATGCTTTTTTTGAGTTTTATTTTTGTTTATTGTTTCTTTCATTTCAAGGATTTCCATTTTTTTTTTTTTAAAGTAGTGTTTTGCTACCTGCATTTGTTCTCTTATCTCTTTGTTGTTGTGATCAGTGTTTGCCTGTATTTGCTCATTTAGGTCATTCTTTAATTTGCAGAGCATTTTAATTATGTACAAATAATTGTACTCTTTCTATAATATTTCATCTACTGTGCTATCAATGGATTCTATTGTTGTAGTATCTTGGATTGTTTGGGGCACTCTCCTCCCTTGTTTTTTCATGTTGTCTATATGTCTTCATCTTTTGCAGTGCAGATCTGAGGTATTAAAACTTCTACCCTATAATATTGTAGTGACCCTGCAGGTTACCAGTACCTCACCTTTAAGGGGGATATCAATGTTTACAGCACCCAATATATCCAATAATCAGCCATAAATCAATTAGTTTTTGTTTTGACATTTACACTTTTGTCACTATAAACAGAAATGATGAGTTTAGTTATCTTCTACCATATAGCCAATAGGTTTGCTTAAGTGTTTATCATTTCTAATGTTGAACAGTGGGTAGTGGGTAGGCTGTGATGTATATGAGATAGGATGTGGGAATATAGAGGTATTAGATTATAGGACTAATGGTAAAAGGGTAAAAGACTAAAGGGCAAAAGAAGTTGACTGTTAGCTGGAGAATAAAGATAGTGAGGCTACCCTATGCAAGGCTGCATGTTGCCTGTGCAATAGGATGTTGTACACCAAATAGAGATACCTTTGGTGCAACTGGTCCGATGGGGATCTTGGTGACATTTTTCCAGGTCCTGGTTGTTATCCCTACATGAAAGCAGCCATGCCCATAGCTGGTGGTGGCAGTAGCATCAAACCTCTTTATACCTTAATGTTGGGCTTCCAGGCCCCAGTCAGTGTCCCAAGGTACAAGCTACTCCAGCTAAAGATGGCAGAGGTAGCAGTGGTGGTAACCCAAGATGGTGATAGAGGTATCCCAATATGGTGGCAACCTCTTTCAGAGATATTACTGGAAGGATGAGCTGTACGTGGCATTGGTGGCCTTTTTAGTGATGCTGCAGTGTGGCGTGGAGTGTTGCAGTGGGAAGCTGCCTTCTTGCACTGTCCCACGGTGGAGATTATCATGTGAGTAGGACTATGGTGGTGGCTGTAATGTCACAAAATTGAGGTGTTTTGGGTGGAGCAACATGTTGGTAAATAGGGAACTGCAGTGTGGGGTCCTCTCCTCCAACGTGTTGGGAGGTGTGGGTCAGGACACTCTGGGAGGCCTGGCTGTTATCTATGGATGGAAGTAGACAAATCCATGGTTGGGGCTGGGTAGCGCCAAACCTGTAAGTACCTTGGTGTTGGGCTTCCAAAGTCACCAGGTGGTGTCCCAAGATAGAAGGTGTCGTAACTAAAGATGGTGGTGGCAGTAGTGAGGGTAACCTGAGTTGGTGTTGGAGGTGTCCCAAGATAATGGCAACCACTTTTAGAGATGGGACTAAAAAAGTAAGCCCAAAGATGGCTTTGGGCAGCCTGTTTGGAGGTGCAGCACTGTGGTATGAGGATGTGGTGCTCAGCATGGTGGGCAGTCCTGTGTCTGGGCCTGAGGATGGGCTCCTCACAGGTTGGTGAATCCTGGGCCTGGGCCTGGGCTCAGCATGGGTCAATGGAGCTGTCCTGGCCTGCCTGGTCTCTGTGGGGGTCAGCAAGACTGTCCTGGGCCTGCCTGGGCCTCTTATAAGCTAATAGGGGCTAATGTTCTTCTTCTTAGCTTCCCACTGGCATGAGGACATTCAAATTAAATTTCTCCACACTTTTCCTTGTGCTGGTACAAATATCTAGGGTTGACTCACCTTTTGCCACATTTGAAGGTCTTAATAAAAAATTTCAAAAATTTTTTCCTGGGTGCAGTAGCACACATCTGTAATCCCAGTGGCTTGGGAAGCTGAGTCAGGAGGATCGCAAGTTCAAAGCTATCCTCAGCAACTTGGCCAGGCCCTAAGTAACTTAGTGAGACCCTGTCTCAAAATAAAATACAAAAAGGGCTGGGTATGTGGCTCAGTGATTTAAGTGCCCATGGGTTCAACCCTCAATACCAAAAAATACATTTTTAAAACTTTTTACTCAGATTTCTGCACACTATTTGTGTGCATTAGGGAGTTTGAACTAGGAATTATATTTTATGGCAAAGAGTCAAGATGAATGGATTTAAGAAAACCTTTCTCTCTCTCACTTTGAGTTGCACATTTTGATTTGTATGGCATATATTTTTGCCTTTTTCTTTGGTTGAGTCTAAGGTATTTTGATTGGTCTGGTCTTATTTGTTATTCAATCATTAGGGTTTGGAAAAGGGAGAGTTTCAGAAGTTTTTGTTCTACCATCTTAACTTGGAAGTCTGTATGAGTACTTTAAATAAATTTTAATCAAAGTAATATAAACAAATGGTCACAAATCAAATCATGAAAAAATATTGTGTTAAGAAACAACTGAGCTCAGCTCCAAGGTGGCTTAACTCAAATGTTACTCCCCAGAGATTTTTTTTTCTTTTTCTTTGTAAATGGAGGAAAAATTTACATACTATAAAATGTGCACAGCTAAAATGTGTAGTTTGATGAGTTGTGACAATTTCACAGACCCCTGTAGCTCCTGTATTTAAATATAGAACATTTTCATCACCAGAGAAAGATCCCTTATGCAATTCTCAGTTAATCCCCATCCCACCCCACTCCCATCCCATAGAAAATCACCACATGCTTTTCTTTCACTATAAATTAGTGTGTCTACTGTAGGCTTCATATAAATTGAATCATACAGTATGTACTCTTCTAGCTTCTTTCACTTAGAATAAAATTTTTGCCCTTCATTTATGGCGTAGCATGTATCAATGGTCTATTACTTTTTATTGCTGTGAAGTATTTCATTATCTGTTTATATTAACACATATTTTAATTGACACATAGTAATTTTACATAATTACTCTTCTCTTATTTGTTTTTAATAATATCTGTTATTAATATATATTTTAATTGAAATATACTAAGTAATTGTACATAGTTATGGGGTACAGTTGTAGCATTTCAACCATTATCTACTTATAATTTGTTTATCCATTCTTTTGATGATGAACATTTATGTTGCTTCTGGTTTAGAGCTGCTTTGAATAAAACTATGAACACTCTTGTACACATATTTCTATGTACTTATAGTTTCATTTCTCTTAAGTAAATACCTAAAGGTGGAATTTGGGGACATAAAATAGGTGTACTTTTAACTTTAAAACTGGTTGTACCATTTAATACTACCTCCAGCAAAGTGTGAAGGTTTTGATTGTTACATATCCTCCACAGCATTTGGTAGTCTTTGTCATCTTTACCATTTTAATGACTATGTGGGATATGCTATTGTGGTTCTAATTTGTATTTCCCTGATAACAAATAATTGATGGTAAACACTTTTTTAACATGATTATTAAATATTTCTGTAACTCCTTTCAGGATATTTTTAAAGCTGATTTATTTTATGTTTTTAATTAATTAATTAATTACTGTTTTTGTTGTGCTGAGGATCGAACCCAGAGCTTTGTGCATGCAAGGCAAGAACTCTACCAACTGAGCTATATCCCCAGCTCATGTTTTTAATTTTCAGACAAGGCCCCACTAAGTTTCTAAAACTGGCCTCGGACTCATGATTCTCCTGTCTCAGCCTCTCAAGTCACTGGGATTACAGGCGTATGCTATCACACTGGCCAATTAGCTGATTTTAAGTGTGTGTGTGTGTGTGTGTGTTTGTGTGTGTTGTTTTTATTATTTAATTATAGAAATTGTTTATTTTCTGGCCACAAATCCTTTATTATATATAGGTATTGTAAATATCTTTCCCCAGAATGCAGATGTTGTATGTTTTCTTAATTGTGTATTTGGATGAGTAGAAAACTTAACTTTTGATGAGGTATAAGTTTATCTTTTCTTTGTTATGTTATGGATTGTGAATCCTAGCTAAAATCTCATCAGCTAACCCATATTTTCTTCCTGAAGATTTCTGCTTTTGTAATTATGTCTATGAATTAATTTTATGTAGAATGTAAGGAATGAATATGTATATGTGTGTGTGCATGAGTGTGTACAGACACACGCACACACACATTCAGCTCCAGCTCTTTTTATTAGAGGTGGGTACCAAGAATTGAACTCAGGGGCACTCAATCACTGAGCCACATCCCCAGCCCTAATTTGTATTTTATTTAGAGTCAAGGTCTCACTGGTATCACTGAGTGCTAGTGCATCACTTTTGCTGAAGCTGACTTTGGACTCGCGATCCGGACTCCTGCCTCAGCCTGCCGAGCCACTGGGATTACAGGCGTGCGCTACTGTGCCCAGCTTCCAGCACTGTTTCTTAATAAGACTTTCCTTTTCTCATTGAGTGGCTTCAACACCTTTGTCAGCGGTCTGTACAGCATTGTCTTGAGTACTGTAACCTGATATTGTGTCTTAAAAAAATTTGTGTTTTCTAACTTTGTTCTTTCAAAACTCTCTTGACTACTCTAGGTCTGTTATATTTTATATACACTTTGGAATCAATTTATCAAGTTCTATATGAAGGTATCTTGAGATTTTGACAGATTGCATTGAATTTATAGATCAAGTTTAGAGGAATGGACATTATGTTATGTTTGAGTGTTTGAGTCAACAAACCATGGACATGGAATGTCTTTTTATTTAGGTTTTCTTAATTTTCTTAACAATATAATTTTCATTATAGAGCTCTGGAATATAATTTTGTTAACTTTACTATAAGTATTTTATGATTTTCAATGTTATTGAAGATGCTATTTTAAATTTTATTTTCCAGTATTTGTTGCTAAAGGTAATGGTTGGTTTTGTGTGTTAATTTGGCTATTATTTTTATTAAATCAATCACTAATCTAGGTGTTTTGAGGAGGTATTTTGTAGATTCAACATTTACAATCAGTCAATTTTCAGTAAAGGAGATTATCCTTGCTAATCTAGGTAGGCCTGATCCAACTAGTTGAAAGCCCTGAGGAGTAGAACTGAGGTTCTCTGAGGAAGAAGGGATTCTACCTGTGGAGTGCAGCTTCAGCTTCTGCCTGAGTTTCTAGCCTGTCTTCCTGGCAGCCTACCAAATAGATTTTGGACTTAATACCCAGCCTGAACTATCATATAAGCCAGTTCCTGCAAAAAATTTATTTACATGTATCATACTGCTGCTGTTTCTCTGGTGGAACCCTGACTCAGATACTTAACTGATCATGCAAACTTTCTGTATTAATTTAATAGTTGTAGTAGTTTCTTGTAGATATACCTATACAACCATATAACCTATACTAAAGTTTTATTTCTTCCTTTCAATCTGATGGCTTTTCTTTATTTTCTGTCTTTTGTATAATCAAATTAAATATCTTCTTTATGTCTGGTAGCAATTCTCATCTAGGAGTCTTCTTTATCTAATATTAATAAAGCCACTATGGTTTTCTTAACAGTAATTTATATGTCATATATATTTTTCCAGTCTTTAACTTTTAAACCACTTGGGTCTTTATATATAATATTCATTTTAAATACATAGCATGTAACTAGTTCTTGTTTTTCTTTTTAAACCAGTCACTGTTTTAATTGAAATGATTAATACATTTTCATTTTTTATAAGCATTTACTGTAACTATTGAGGTACTAAAGTTTAAGTTTCAAATATAACATGTATTTTATTTTTATTCCATTTATTTATTTTATTATTACTTTTCTGTTTTTTCTCAAATTATTTTAATATTTTTTATTATGTTTCATTTATATAGTAGCTTATTAGCCATTGTTGTAACTTTTTATATTTATTTTTGGTCATTACTATAGATTTTATAATACGTACCTTTAACTTATTGTAATCTACCTTTATATAATTTGTTTTACTTTATTTAAAGCATATGAATCTTACAACCAGGTCTTTGTCAGTTCAGGCTGCTGTAAAAAAAATAGTACAGACTAATGATTTATAAAAAACAAAACATTACATATCAACCAGGCGCAGTGGTGCACACCTGGAATCCCAGAAGCTTGGGAAGCTGAGGCAGGAGGGTTGTAAGTTCAAAGCCAGTCTTAGCAACTTAGCGAAACCCTAAGTAACTTAGCAAGACTCTGTCTCACAATTTAAAAACATAATAATGGGAAACATAAGAGAAATAGAGAAACACTGGACGCGACATGGGGGAGGCAGGGGGCAGGAAAGGGGAATGGGTATAGTAAAGATGGTGGATAAAAAATATATATAAATATATATACATATATATATATACTGTTCATTGAAAGTGCATATAAAGATGTTTAATATGAAGAATGTAATCTGCTTATAATTTTGTGCAAAGTTAGAAAAATTATGATTGTAACAATTTTTTTTCTATTTGCCTCAACAAATGTTTTCAGTGAATAGTGTGTACAGCTTCTGAAAATATGTTTTTTTCTGTTATGTTTGATAACATGTATTAAAATGCAACTTTTGAGAAAAAAAACATAATAATAATAATTACAGAAAAATAGCTGGGGATGTGGCTCAGTGGATGTATATATATTTATATCTTAACAGTTGTGCAAACTGGAAAGTCCAAGATGAAGGTGCAGCAGATTTGGTGTCTACTGAACGCTTGTTCTCTGCTTCATAGATGGTACTTCTTGCTGTGTCCTTTCATGGCAGAAAGAGCAAGGACCATGTGTCATTGCATGGCAGAAGAGCTGGTAGGGTCAGAAAGTTCTCCCAAGCCTCTTTTGTAAGGTTATTATTCCTGTACATAAGGGTGGAGCCCTCATGACTTAATCTCTTCCCAAAGGTCCCACCTCTCAATACCACAACGGGGACTAACTTTTGGTATGAATTTTGGAAGGGCTCAAACATTCAGACTATAATAGTTTGTTCCAAATGGCAGTTTGCCAAATGTGTCCTGAATATTTTTGCGAAGTGTGGCAAGAATGTAAGAATATAAGACCCTGTCTACACTTCCTGGGCCATTTTTCAGGGTCATATTTGCCGCAAGCAACATTGAGGAATAAGAATATTTTCCCTTCTTCCCAAGAATGAATGGGCTTGCTTCTGAGTGCTGCAAAACATCAGATACCCCCAGTTCTATGACACAGCTGTGTCACCAATCAACTCATTGCACAGCATGTTTAAGCTTCTTTATTTTGTTCAATGAAACTTGGGAGGAAAAGAGAACTAATACAAAACAACATGAAGCTGTTGCTCTTTCCTCTCCTCTGATGAACGAAAACTTATCCAGGAGTTTTGTGCCCTCTACCAACATTCATGTAATATGCTAGTTTATTATCTTGCAATGGGTTAGAAACCCATACCCTTCACAGTTCCTAACTCAGTGTGTGCCTCTATTTATTTCCTACTGTTTTTTGTGCTATTCTTGTTATATATTTGTCTTTTATATGTGTTATAAGGTTCTCAATACATTGTTATTATTTTTATTTAAATAGTAAGTTATCATTTGAAAAATAGGATACACAAAAACATTTTATATTTATTCACATATTTACTGTTTCTTCCTTCTTTTTTTTTTCCTTTCCCATGTATTGGGGATTGAGCCCAGGGGCACTCTACCACTGAGCCACATCCTCAGCCCTTTTTATTGTTTATTTTGAGATAGAGTTCCACTAAATTGCTGAGGCTGGCCTCAAACTTGTGATCCTCCTGCCTCAGCCTTTTAAATTGCTGGGATTACAGCTGGGATTACTATGCCTGGCTATTTCTTCATTCTTCACATGTTCTTGCTCTTCTCACTTCTGTATGGTTCAAACCTAAAGAAAAACAATCAAAGAGCAGAAAGGGGTACTTTCTGGGATCTTTTGGGGGACTTGGTGTTAGTATGGGGTGGGCATGATGCACTTCTCATAAATAGACTGCAGCACTTCTATATCTTAGAGTCTGAATTCTTTCTTCTGTGTTATATCAAGGAATTTCTGGCATCTAAACTTTGTTTAGTGATGACTACCATTGGGAATCTATGATTTTGTTTACCAGTAAAGAAAGCAGCTAGAGCTTCATTTATCCTTTCCAAAGTGAAGACAGAATTCAATTTCTATGATTCATGTACCTTATTAAAACATGATTAGGTGGCAGATTTAATTGGCTTGAATATCAGAAATCTTCATGGTCAACTCTCAAATTTGATCATGGACTGTGAGAGCTCTGTGACTTTAAGAGAGATGGGATGATTTTAGCAAAGTTATGGACATTCCTTAGGTTTTATTTTTGTCTGACTGAGAACTTAGGGATTTGATCAAGATAAGCCTTGCTTTTAACATATGTGAAGCCTTCTGAAGAAACCACACCATTTAGTAGTCTTAGAATTCTTCATGCCCCTCATCATGTTTATGTGCAGAGCCAATGAATTCCACCAAAACTTCCTTCAGAATGTAGTCAGTAGCAAGTAGTCAGTATAGAAATCGGTTCTTTGCCTTCAGCTCCACAAAGGCTGATTTCCCTGCAGAAAGTTTGTTTCCCTCCTGAAGTTCTGTTACCGGGAATCCAATTTAGTTATAGAATAAGCTAGAGTTCTTGTTTGCAATCAGAAGAAACTGACTATTTATATGTAGCAGGAAGAGAATCTATTAGAAGGAGTTTGGATAGCTTACAAATTTGCTAAGAATATAGAACAAGGTTTGAGAGGCAAGCCGACTTAAGCAGGAAGAATGGTCACTAGTTTTTAACAGGAGCAAGCTTTTTGTCACTACAAGACTTTATTGCAGCTACCCTTAATGAATTATTTTTGCCTCTTCATCCTTACATCATTGACTTCTGATTCAACTCCCAGATAGCAGTGTTCAGTGGCAGAATTCAAAAAAATTCCAGGGAAGCCGGGCGTGGTGGCTCAAGCCTGTAATCCCAGCACTTAAGGAGGCTGAGACAGGAGAATCGCGAGTTCAAAACCAGCCTCAGCAACGGCGAGGCGCTAAGCAACTCAGTGAGACCCTGTCTCTACATAAAACACAAAATAGGGCTGGGGATGTGGCTCAGTGGTCGAGTGCCCCTGAGTTCAATCTCCAGTATAAAACAAAAAAAATTCCAGGGAAGTTTTTTATTAATCTGTCTTCTGTATTTGAAGGTACAAAACTGAGTCTTGGCAATACTGCATAAAATGAGAACTGCCCCCTGCCCTGCACATGTGTTGTATAATAAACAGCCCAAATGAAACAACTGAAACAAATTTAAATAATTCAAAAACTTTATACTGTGACCTGAAATTCTGAAGATGTATTTATTCTGATCTACAATTCATTTTATATATTTTTCTGGGTAAGACATCTAGTTTATTCATCACCCTGAGTCTCCACTTCTTAAATTGCCCTTTTGTTTTCTACTAGTCAATGCACTGATGAAGACTAATGCCAGTCTTATTCTCAGGTCTTCTCTAGGAAACTGCCTCTTGCCTTTCTTTCTACAAATGTGATGATCTTTTGTATTCCTCAAGGTCCTGAAATTTCATAAGGAGAGTTCCTTATCACTCCTCATGGAGCCTACTCTCAAGAATGATGGAGTTCTTCAGTTCTTTGCTTATTCACTTCCATCTTTTCCATTCTGCTTTTCTGAAATGCCTGGTAGTCAAATATTGTGCATTTTGGAAGGTCCTCATTTAAACTGGTTCAATCCACTCTTCAATGCCTCTTACTGTTCTTTTCACTGTTGTGAATTTATTTTTTTCCACTCAAACCAAGGAAAGGATGAGTAGCAAATTTTATTCTGGATCTTTGTATATATAATAATGTTAATACTTTTATTTAGTATTTGTTGGAAATATTTTTCCTGTTTAACTCATCTTTTATTTTTAAATTGTGCTATTTTTACTTACAAAAGATTTTTTAATTTGACAATTTGTGGCTATTTTTATGCCAATTTTTTTAACCTTAGAAAGCAATTTCTTATATAAACATTTTATATTTATTTTTATTTTCTTCTATTATTTTGCATTCTGTATGTGATAATCATTCTGATAGTTGGTGAGCTGAGTAGCCAGAACTATTAGAAACTATTGTCCCTTCTGAACAATTTTCTAAACCTCATACATACCAAGACACATACACAGACACATACACACACAAGGGTGTAATTCCTTTCTATCTCTTTTATTTCATTATTCTGTGTATTTTTATCACAACTCTATAATGTTATAATTCCTTTAGATTTAAAAGGAAACTCAAGAGGTACCCCCAACTCAGTTCCTTTGCACTGCTCTTTAGTGAAGATTAGCTGTTCATTTCTTTCCACATCTCATGACCCTTAGGGAAGGATTTAAATGAATACCCTCCTGGTGTTTCATTACTGCTCTCAAAACAACTTTTCTTCAGTCTTCAAAGCCCCAGATTCTTTGGACCATACCCTCAAGAGTTCCTCCTCAATATGTTCCAGTTCTCCATTACTCCCTGTCATTTACTTGACTTTTCCTAGATCAATCTCTTCTTCTCCAGTTCCACTGAGGCCATAATTCTAATGGAACAACATTCATGTCAATAACATATTGATTTTGGCCTATTGAGTCCTGAACTTCTGGTTCCTGGACTTCCTCATTTCTCATTACTTTATACACCCCACCTCAGCTACTCACTCCCATGGTTCTGTGTTGCTCTGGAACAGTGAATTCCTGCAGAACTTTGTGCATGATGAAAACATTTTATATCTGCATAGTTTCTTTTGCTTTTTTGCCAGCACAAATATTTAATGCTTTCTTTATTTTCTTCATGTTTCTCTATTAGGTGATGATCTAATTTAAACTTCACTGAGATGATAAAATAAGAACATTTGCATTTCTCAAGTACCCAATATAGTATCTGCGTCTGAACTTCTTACCTCATCTCATCTGATACTGAAGAGGACCTGAGGCTAACTCCTCCTTAATACTTTAGACCACATCCTCTAGCTTAATCCAGGACATCACTCTTCCAGCTCTTCCTTCTTTTCTGCATCAGTATATCAACATTCTTCATCTTTTAAAAAATGCAATTCTTCTTTGTCTTCATGCCTCATCCCAGTTACTGTGAGATTTTTTTTATGATGCTTTATTGCCATTCCTACTTCCCTATCCCCCATTTATTTGTTTAACAACTGATAATCGATTTATTAAAATAGTCAACTTAAGTATCTGCAATGATGACCTGAACTTCTATTCCTGGCTCACTCCTGGAATTAGTGGATGAAAGTAATGTGCTTAATCTCTGAAGGACTATTCAAGTCAATGTATCACTTGAAGATTCTCATCTGGGGACCATTCCAATGAACCTTCACCACAATGCATTTTTCTTGCAAGGTGTCTTTGAGTTCTGGTGGGCATGCAAACCTGTCTTCATATTGAGGTTCTTCTCCTTTGCACCACTAATCAAATCACCATGCACCATCTCTGGGAATTTTACATTGCCACTGGCTAGGGCAATTCTAGCATTTCTGGGCAAATCAGCACTTCTGCTTCCATGGATATCTTTCTTTCTTTTTTTTTAAACATTTTTTTTAGTTGTAGGTGGACAGAATATCTTTATTTTATTTTTATGTGGTGCTGAGGATCGAACCCAGTGCCTCACGCGTCCCAGGCGAGCACGTTACCACCACGCCATAACCTCAGCCCCCCATGGATATCTTTCTAGTATCTTTAAAAGTCATAGCTAAGGTGCTGCTTCCTAACCAACCTGTATCTTGGGGAGAGTGAGCAGCTGTGGGGCGGGAAGAGCCAATGTGACCCTAGCTTTACTGAAGCTGCAATCTCCTCAAAGGATTCCTATTATTTTAAAACCATACCAATTAAGGTTTATACTGACAGATGGAGCACAAACTACTCATTCTCAAGGTCACCAGATGAATGCTAAATTGCCAAATCCAGTTTTTAATTCTGTGTTTATTGAACTCATACTCATTTAATCATTTAATTTCACTGAATCTTTGAAATCATTATCATTCCCTCTTTCTTGAGAAATGCTCTTGATGATTTTACTCCTATAACATGCTATTCTCCCTTTCCTCCAGCCTTATTACATAACAATTTTAGTCTCTTGCTGGCTTTTTTTTTTTTTTCTCCTCTGTTCCAAGCCTCTAAATGGACCTGGCAACTTACTTTCTTTGATTACTCTTACAGTTTGGATATGAGGTATCCCCTGAAAACTCATGTGTGAGATAATGTAGGAATGTTCAGAAATACAATGATTAGATTATAAAAGCTATAACCTAATTAGTAGCTTAATGAATTTGATGGATTAATAATTTGACTTAATCAGTGGTAACTATAGGCAGGTAGGGTGTAACTGGAGGAAGTAGGTCACTGGTGTTATGCCCTGGGAATTATATTGCTCTGGTTTCTTGTAGTCAAGCTCTCTCTGCTTCTTAGCTTCCATGTCCTGAGCTTCTTTGTTCTGCCATGCACTTCCACATTGGCAGAATATGCAGAAATTTGATTTAATTTTCTCCAGACCATTTAAATATAATCAGAATACCCCCCTATTCTCACAAACTCCGTTTGCTGTACTTAAAAAGAAACAATTGATATGCAAGTTTTTGTTCTTACCCCAACATCTCACAAAGGCATTGCTCATTATTCAATAACAAGTATTTCATTTGGAAACTCTAAAATACATACAAGTAGTGGGATGTTGCTAACACATTTGTGTCTTTAATCTTTTCCTTAAATTTTAAATTTATTATGGAATTTGTTTGGATTTCTTTTTCACAACTTCCATTTTTTGTTATTTTGGTTCTCCTTTCCCTCATCTCTTTGAAATAGTGAAAGTTTCTTGTGAAAATAAAGTCCTGCAGTTTCAAGTTTCCCATCTTTAAACTATATTAGGCAATTTATGGGGTCGATTTTTGAAGCCAATTGCAATAGTACATTAAGATTCTTGGATGAGGCAACCCTTTGTAAATAAGATTTTCCTGCTCAAATGTAGAATGGGTCCCTGCTTATTATGAAGAGAAGTTTAAGCTACTCTTTTAAAACATGTTCATTCTAAAGGGGATTATTTCTTGGAAGTCCGCCTTTTCTGAATACATAAAAGCAGGCAAACCTGGCACCACAGAACATGCCTGTAATCTCAGAGACTCAGAAGGCTGAGGCAGGAGGATCGCAAGTTCAAGGCTAGCCTGTGTAACTTAGCGAGACACTCAGCAAATTAGTGAGAGTCTGTCTCAAAATAAAAACTAAAAAAGGGGCTGAGGATGTAGCTCAGTGGTAAAGCCTCTGGGTTCAATGCCCCAATATATAAAAAAAAGGGGAGGTAAAATCCTGTTTTCTTTAAATTTTCTTTCTATTTATATGAACATCTTTTTATATGCAGACTTAATAATTAAATTGATATTTTAATGACTTAATAACTAAATTGATATTTAAAAAAATTTTATTGAAGAACTCTTAAAATTCAATTCTCTTATTAGTATGAAAAGAACAACATAGACTTGGTGGTTAACTTTAGCATTCACTGGATTTGTTTATTTTTCTTTGAAAAAATGGTCCTGGAACATTTTGACTTCTTTCATGTACTGACTTTTCACAATGGCTTTGAAATTGATGTGAAAACAGGCCAACATCGATTTCCCTAGAGTCACAACCTTAGTTCTTTTCTACCTTTTCTCTCTCCAGCCTGAATATTGCTTTGCAGAGTTTCAGGTTTCTTACTTCTCTATGGTGTTGGCCTTGTTTCAAATTCGCTTTCCCCCCAAACTAAATATTCTACGTAGCCTCCCTGGTAACCGTCATGCCATGGTAAATACCACCTTATATGGATGCATTTTATATAGAACAAGATTAAACAAGTCACCTTACTTACTTCCAGCTCAGAAACAATATGCCCCCTTTGACGGCTTCTAAAACAAAATTTAACTTCTCAGAGTGTAATCTAGGATGCTAACAATTCCATCTTATGTTTGATATTTCCCTACATTTGTCAAACGAATGAAATTTTTCTCATCTTGTTCACTGTTGTTCAATCATAGTCATCATCATCATTAATCACTAACATGGAATTTTATAGTCACAGTATTATCTGCCTCAAAACTTCTACATGTGTCACCTTATCTAGAATGTAATTTTTCTTTTTTTCTCTAGAAAAACGGATCTTAAAATACACAAGATCTATACTGCTTTTTTAGGCTAATTCCTCTACCACATATTTTCTAACTATCCTAAATGCTTATACATAAAATTCTTCTATAGAATCAAAGTTAGTTTGTACTTGCTTATTTGCTTCTTAAATGATATTTCTGTGATAATATATATTTTTAATTGATGGAAGAGAGCTCATTTGGCATTTTGGACCAATAATATGAAAAATAAAAAAGCAATCCAATATTCTTTTTCTCCTGGCTTCTAATATCATGCACTGTATGCTGTGTCTCTTCCCTTAATTATATTAGTCTTTTCAGTGGCTTGCTGGTGTGATAGATGCAAACTTTAATGTTCTTGAAAAAATGAAGTAAATAAGCCCTTGAGAGTCAAAAATATTAACACCAAGAGGGATTTCTCAATGGAGCCACATAAGAAAGACCTACAGTTAAGAGTTCAAAGTCTAATAGCATGAGTAATGAAGCAAGTGTGATTTGTCTTAAATACATTTACACATTTAAGAAATGTAAGCTTGGATCATGTAGAGTCTATAAATTAAATAGCCAAAGAGGATTCCAAGATGAAATCATTTTATTACATAGGAAAGTTTAATTTATCAACTTCAAAATCCCAGAATACTGTCTTTTTATTTTTCGGAATCCATGTGCTTGTTTTGGTGCTTGGCCCAATGAAAGATATCTCAGGAGATCATATTTTACAAGTGAATGCAAACATATGAAGCAACTTGATGTTCTGGAGTTTATATTTAAACAAGTTTGTATTATCCTAGTTTAATTATGTTACTCATAATGTACACAAGTCATATTTTTATTAAAGAAAAAAGCTTGTCTCGGAAGCACAGAAACTAGAACTGGGGCGTCACATGAATCTATAGAATCAGCTCTGTTAATTCCATACAGATGTCTTAGTGCATTCCTGTAAATGTTCAGCCTGAAAAGGAAATGTTAGTTACACCCTTCCCTTCCACAGCCCAGGGTAAAATACTTCACATATTGTACATATGTTTTACTAAAAGAAGAAAAAAAGACAAAAATTAAGTAATGGTCATTTTGGGCTTAATATTTTACTATTAATATAAAAGAGCAAGTATATTTAAAGCCCATCACATGGCTCCTTTGCAGACATCAGTCCCCATATTTCAAAGTATAAAAAATGTGATCTATATTTTTAAACAGTGATTGAGGGAAATAAAGTATTGAAGAAAATTTATATTCATTTCTAACATGCCAAATAATACAATTGTCATGTGGTTATGTTTCCAGTAACCACAGAAAGATGGATGGGATTGTTTTCATAGATATTTACAAGGTAAAGACACCACCAGAAGGTATTACATAGTGACTAGGACAGTACCTACTGCAATACGTGGATTGTTGGCTGGTGTCTCTGTTTTCCAGACCAGTACATTCAAACTGCTTTGTTAGCTAGTAGGCCCATCTGCAGGTGGACCAGTAGACCAGTTGCTCTTGATCAGGTAATCAAGAAATCTTTAACACCATCCAGGAGAGGCAAACACATAAGTGGCTGCTGACCTTTCCAAAACCTCTAACAGTCTTCTTCCCTGTGTGCCTGAACTGGACTCTCAGATCTTTCTCTGTGGGTGACTATTATTATTCCAACAGAAATGGCACATGATGTGAAGAATGTTTGTCTTCCCTGATTAACCCAGCCTTCCTGTCTTCTGATAAGTAGAGGCCTAGAAAAGCTAAGAATTGGGTCAGAAATCACTTGGCTTACATGCTAATAATGCTGCAGTGGGTAAGATAATGAGATTTCTGTAATAATAACTTATTAGTCAACTAATATCTGAAGGCCGTTGAAAGCTGGTACTTCCTGCTGTGGAGAAAACCATCAAGCTAGATTTGCAACCTTTAAGAGAACCATGAAATCAGTACCTGCTATCAGAAACTAAAGCAGTTTTCAAGAAGTATAATTCTTGCAAAGGCAGATGGCTCCCAGTCATGGTCTAACATTTCAGGGACATAGATGGCAAGTCTTGGAAGAGGACAAATGAAGGGGAGTGGTGGTTTTAGAACTTGTGTTAAGGGCCTTCATGGTTGTGCCATGGAGCAGGGAGAATTTTGTTTCCATTGGCTGGTTTGTTTGAGAGTTGTCAACAGGAAGCAGAGATCCATTGTGCACATAGGTTTAGACTGGAAAGATGCTGGCAGCAAGCCTGGTATCAAGGTGTTAGGAACACGGCTTTAGAAGCTGAATTCACTTAGAGCATTTTAGTATGAGGATGACTTGTGCCTAAATATTATTTGTAAACTCCTGTAGAAGAAGCAGTGTGGAGAGGACATACACATAATCAAACTGAAGTGTGCTTTGAAATGGACTTTGAAATGTTCTATCATGTGTCTTGGTTTTAGCAAGAAGTTAGGGTGGAGGTATGAAGCATTTTATGACAGGGTGCTCGGAGGGTGCACTGTTTTTGTTTTGTTTGTTTTGTTTCTTACATTTTTCCATTTTTCTGCATTCACAGGAGTCATTAGTCTGGAGCAAAGGTACTCCTCTGATATTGTGTGTGTGTGGGGGGGGCTAGATGGAAACATTGAGAAGGCACTCAAGTGTCAGAAAGAAGAAATGAGACAGGGAATTTGATTCCAAACCCTGCTCTTCTCCTCCCCCTTAAATCCACATGCTGTCAACTGTACCTGCATGGCAAATGTACTTACCTTCCTCAGTGCTACATTTCTAAAGCTAATGAACCCATCCAGGCTGAGTTGGCAAGTAGAAGAAGCAGACTTAGAATAGTGGTATACTTCACTATGTAAGGGACCAGGAATACCATCGGTGGGGAGGACCCTAATTGTCATAAGAAAATAGTGCAAGAAACTGACCTGAAATAGATCAAGTCTTTCCAGAACAGGATTGGAGAAAAAGAGAATGGTTGTTTCTTGAGATAATAACCAGATTTTATTTTGCAGAACCTTCTAGATGAGCAGGTTGTGCAAATTGGTGTCAGAATTTAGAGTGCTTCTGAGAAAAGGCCTGTGGGGAAGGAATGGAAGAGGCTAGGAGATCACAGGTGTCATGAGTACCTTGCTTCTAGCAAAAAACAGATGGCATATCATATTGGAGTATTTGAAGAGCTTAGTAAAAGGACTTTTAATGAAGCTGTAGGGAAGTCATACAAGATTTCATCTCTGAATTGGTAAGAAAAAAAGCATCATTAGCTTTTCTAGATCTGAAGGGAAGAATTGGTTATCAAAACTGGAAGGCTAGTTAGGACATGGTGGTGTACACCTGTATTCCCAGTGGCTCAGGAAGCTGAGGCAGGAGGATGTTAAGTTCAAAGTCAGCCTCAGCAACTTAGCAAGGACCTGAGCAACTTATCAAGACCCTGTCGTAAAATAAAAAATGGAAAGGTCTGGGGATATTACTCAGTGGTTAAGTGCCCCTGGGTTCAATCCCTGGTACCAATAAACAAACAAACAAAATTAAAAAAAAAACAACAACAACAAAGAACACCAAACTGTGAGGCTGTGAAGCCTGTGATGACAGGAATGCCTTTAAAATTTTTTCTGGGGGGAGAAGTAGGTAGTAGGGATTGTACAGAGATGCTTAACCACTGAACTACATCCCCAGCCCTTTTTCTTTTTTATTTTGAGACAAGATCTCACTAAGTCCTGTAGGGCCTCACTCAGTTGCCGAGGCTGGCCTTGAACTTGCAATCTTCCTGCCTTACTCTCCTAAGTCACTGGAATTACATGTGCATGCATGGTACCTGGCTTGAAAGGACTGCCTTTTAAAGGAGTGAAACCTCCATTGTAAGGTAAAAGACAACAAAGAACAGCCAGCAGAACAGGAGAGCAGGAGCTGGAGGAATTCAATCTCTGACCTGCTCTTACCTTCTTTAGGAACTTAATCATTGACCATGGGACAAAAAGATCCAATAAGGTAGTCAGTACAGGTCAATCTGCTGAGGTATAGACATGGTAGAGAGGGTGGAGACAGGATCTGAGGGGGAACGGAAGACATTTAGCACGGATCTTTGAAGATGTTTACAATGTTTTGCTGTACAGTGTGGAATATATGCCACTGTTCCATCTTTCCATGAAAATGTCAGTAAAGACCAACCTTACTCATCAGTGTTTCTTGCAGTTGAGTGTGTGTGTGTGTGTGTGTGTATGTGTGCGCACACACACACACATGCTTGATGAAGTGTTTTATGACCTAACTTTAAGGCAGGTGCCACATGAGGTTTAATTAACAAAATTTATTTGAATTTAGTTACATTGAGAGACATTTAGATAATAGTATTTCTTTTCAGGAATTAACAGGAAGTTATTTTTCTTTTCAACTTATTTTTAAAGAAACTCAGTATAATAAAAATTCTAGAATTTTCTTCCTATCAGGTAAAATTAAGACCGAGCATTAACTTTGGGGCTCAAGGGCTGGGAGGGTCCCTGGGTTCATGATTAGAGTGCTTTACAGCTAGGTCCCAGCACCTAAGATAGTTCATTGCAATTAATAAGTACTTGATTTGTTGAGCTTAACCAAATATGTGACTGAAGGAATGCATTAAAAGGTCCTTGACTCAAGCCAGTCAAGACTACTTCTTACATGATAAGCCAGAGAGAGTAAAACACCCTATCCAGAAGCAGAGCGCTTTCTTCCTTTTGCTGTCTCCTTCTTGCATTTCCTATTCCACTCCGTGGAGAAAAGGAAGGTCTATGGTACTTAGCTACTATGAGTCCAGCCAGAAGAAGGCAGGAGAGGGTCATCCTTCTTGATATACAAAAGTCCAAGGAAATGTGTTGCATTGTTGAGCTTAACCACTCAGGCTCTCTGTTTCTCCTTTGAGAAACCTACAAAGAACCCAACTACTTACAATCCATTCTTCTACCACCCCCAAAAAATAAAAACAAAAAAAGCAAAACAAAAATTACACCCTTGCAAACTCAGTAACTGTGCCTTCAGGAAGGAGATCCTTCATTCTTCCAGGGTGGAGAGAAAAGAGGCTTCCTGAAGACCTTGTTTTCAATTCTAATTTTACTACTATATCATCGTACTTCAATCTGATAATTCTGCAATGTGAGACTTTCTGAACATAGTGAGTTTCTTATTTATTGCTATTTCCAATGATGTTACATTTTTTTTTAACAGTCAATGCTTGTCTATTAAACATGAGGAGTCTTCGGATGTTCTTTGGCAACAGTTTTTCCACTATTTGTGTTTTTCTGCCATTGCTTTTTCATCATAAATATAGATGTTGCCACATTCTTGCCAATTATTTGTTTAAAACTTAAAAATGCCTTCTCCTTTTACCTTTTTGTCAAATGCTTTATGAAGCAATAAATCAACCTAAGTGAACATGTTATATAATCTACAAATACCCTATTCATTTTCCCCCATGAATCATAAATATTTCATGAATCTTTGTTTAAAGACTAATTTTTCAAGTATGCTTGTCCCTTGGACCAACTTACTAGATAATGTTACTAATTCTATTTCTGTGATCCTATCCATCCCTTATATTTACTGTCATATTAACTGTTAGTATTCAATAAGCTCATCTCTAGAAGCATGCCATTCTCTTGAAATGCTGTAACTTATTTTCAGAGATTCTTTAAACATACAATTAATATTAGAGCAAATGATAAGCCAAAATTTTGTTTACATAAATATTTTTAAATTTCATTCATCTGTACCCCTTACATCCACTTTCTGTCATATACCTGCTTTGACACATCTGCAGGGGCTCTTATCCTCCCAAAATGATGCCATATTTTTATCTCCAACCATTTTTCCTACCCACCCATCCTAGAAAAGCAATAAGTTCACCAGCTTTACCAGACTTAGAGACTCAGATTTCCCCATCATTTGTATAGCTCCACTTGGCCCAAAGAAAATATAAAATTGTCCTCTTGATCTGACTGAATTGTGATTATACCTCAGAACACCCAACTTGGCTTCCCAAA
>PVHX01018357.1:0-37213 GCA_004024805.1 Geosciurus inauris | reverse complement strand
CGCAATAGCCTCCAAAAAAATAAAATACCTGGGAATCAATCTAACAAGAGAGGTGAAAGACCTCTACAACGAAAATTACAAGACACTAAAGAAAGAAATTGAAGAAGATCTTAGAAGATGGAAAGACCTCCCATGTTCCTGGATAGGAAGAATCAATATAATTAAAATGGCCATACTACCTAAAGCGTTATACAGATTCGATGCAATCCCAATTAAAATTCCAGAGTCCTTTCTTATTGAAATAGAAAAGGCAATCATGAAATTCATCTGGAAAAATAAGAGACCCAGAATAGCCAAAGCTATCCTGAGCAAGAAGAGTGAAGCAGGAGGCATTGCAATACCAGACCTTAAACTCTACTACAAAGCAATAATAACAAAATCGGCATGGTACTGGCACCGAAATAGACATGTAGACCAATGGTACAGAATCGAAGACACTGAGAGTAATGCTCATAAATACAACTATCTCATACTAGACAAAGGTGCCAAAAACATTCACTGGAGAAAAGATAGCCTCTTCAACAAATGGTGCTGGGAAAACTGGAAATCCATTTGCAACAAAATGAAACTTAACCTCTATCTCTCACCATGCACAAAACTCAACTCAAAGTGGGTCAAGGACTTAGGAATTAGACCAGAGACCCTGCGTCTAATTGAGGAGAAAGTAGGCCCAAATCTCCATCACGTTGGATTAGGCCCCGAATTCCTTAACAAGACTCCTTTAGCACAGGAAATAAAAACAAGAATCAATAAATGGGATGGTCTTAAAGTAAAAAGCTTCTTCTCAGCAAAAGAAACCATCAGTGAGGATTTGGTGATTTCTAAGGTCCTTTCAGCTCTAATTTCCATGAGTCTGTCTTCATGTATGTATGAATCAGATAGTGAGAGGCTAGGTGTTGTAGGAGATCTATGGCTTAATAAAAGTATTTGTTCCTCACTAATACAAAGTCCAAAACAGACATTTCTGATTGGCAGGTGGCCCTCCTCCAAGTGAAGATTTTCAAGTGCAGACTCTATCGCCATCTTCAACCTGTGGCTTCCCAGGTCACCATGCTTACTGTCACTAAGCCAAGAAACTAGAAAAGAAAACAAAGATGTGCCACAGGGGAATGAGAATTATTGGGCAGTTCTGCATTTGGTGCATATCACTTTGATTCACATTCTATTATCTGAAACATCATGTGATCACATTTAGTTGCAAATTTGACTGGAAAATGCTTTGGGGAAAATACAAACAAATTTGGTGAATAACCAACTACTCAGCCTTTTTCATGGGAAGCTCTTGATCCTTCCTTAGTATCTGAATTCCAGATCTCGGTCTCTGGTTCAAGTTGGTTAACTATATGTGCTCCTTCTTATATCCCAGTTCCTGTCACTAAAAGGCAATATATTAAGAGAAATCACTGGGTCTAGAAATGAACAAGCTGAATAGATAATAGGTTATTTAGCCTGTGAAAAACACAGACAGGAGGGCTAGGGGTGTAGTTCAGTGGTAGGTAGAGGTCTTGATGAGCACATGAGAGGCCCTGAGTTCAGTCCTCGGCACTGGAAAAAAAATGCTGATAGAAATTCTACTTCCATCTACTTCTAGGCTTGGCTTCTGTGTTGTGGAGACAGAGGGAAGGTTAGGCTATGTTTGCATTTGAAGGAGGAAAAGAGAAACAAAAACTCCCATCCACTGGTTTATCTAAAGAAACTTCCTTTCATGTCTCACTTTTCTGGGTGGTAATACATTTATAGCAGGAAGTCTATGCAACAGAACTATAATCTCAAGATATGCTTTGTTCCTTGAAATGAGAAATTAATCCTATCTGATTCCTTTTAATTTTCTTAAAATCTTTGTCTCACCATAGTGAAACAAGCTAAGCCCCACATTGAAAAATTCTCTCCCAGATGTGCAGTATTCAAAAAGTCATATGCAGAAATGCATGACCCTGATCCCTCACCCCTTATTCCTCATTTTGTGTTATTTTATGCATTACTATATTTATACTTCCAGCAGAGGCTCTATGGTTTGAGACAGTATTTGCTTTTTTTCCCCTCCCCCTTCTTACATAATACTTTTAAAAATTTATTTCTAGGCTGTATGGTCCTGAGTTAACACCTTCCACATAAATTCCTCTCCAGCCATACCTTCCTGTCCTCTTGGAGGGCAGCTCCTGCTTAAACTGCAGTACTATTGAGATATTTTCCACAAATCCTATACCATTCCATAAGGTTTTACCACTTGTCCAATACAGCATTTGCATTTTTCTTTGCCTATCACATAACCCCTTTCCTCTCTTGTGGTAACAAATCAACTATGGAGAAGTAATCAAATGATCTAATCAGTGTTTTGGTCATATTAGAGTACTCAATCCCAATCAATCACATGCTTGCTTCATTTAAAGCAAAAAGCACATGTAGAATAGACCAAGTTCATTTTACTAGAAAAATGTCCATTAAGTTTTATGGCATGCTATAGTCATGTTTATCTAGCAGCATTAATGACATGCTATAAGTCAGAGGAAATGGTCCTCTAGTAGATTTTTCTCCTACAGAAAGTCTATCTGAAGTTCATGTTTTCAATGAGCTAACCCATCCTTAGTTACTAGTAATTGGATAAGTTTGATGTAAGGAAAGCCAAGTGCCTCTAGAGGACCTGGAAGATTTCTCTACCCAAGAGAGGCATATGGACAGGTGAGGAGAGTGAAGTCTATCCTGTATCTTGAATGATGTTGAGTTCTTTTTTTTTTTTTTTTTTTTGGTACTGGGGATTGAACTCAGGGGCACTTGACCACTAAGCCCCATCCCCAGCCCTATTTTGTGTTTTATGTAGAGACAGGGTCTCACTGAGTTGCTTAGCACCTCGCCATTGCTGAGGCTGGCTTTGAACACGTGATTCTCCTGTCTCAGCCTCCCTGAGTGCTGGGATTACAAGCGTGAGCCACCGCGCCCGGCTGATGTTGAGTTCTAATATGTTGGATGTTCTAGTTTTAAAAGTAGGATTAGAATCAACAGTGACTGATTGCATAGTTACCTAGATATTTCATTTGATTCTATTTCATTTTGTTGTGAGGATTGAACCCAGGGCCTCATGTATGCTAAGCAAGTGCTCTACCACTGAGCTATGAATCCTAGTCCCAGCTCCCTGGTTATAATTGTGCACTACTTTTATTACCTAAAATACCTGCAAAATCTCTCATTATTGAAGGTAATCTGCTAAAAGGCCTCACTAGTACAACAATTAATGTTCCCTACTTCTGCCTGAGAATTGACAGAAAAACAGAAAGAGAAAGAACATGAGATAGGTAATATCTGGACTTAAAGTTATATATCCCAGGGCTGAGGATATAGCTCAGTTGGTAGAGTGTCTGCCTCGCATGCACAAAACCCTGGGTTCAATCCCCAGCACCAAAAAAAAAAAAAAAAAAGAAAGAAAGTTATACATCTCAGGTCACTGGGACAATCCTGGCTTGTTCCTGGATTTACACCCACCCTGATTGTTAATAATCCCCCTTTCAGTCTCAGAAGTGTGGTCACTCTAACTAGATTAAATACAAAGAGATTTTGCATAAGACAGAGAATGCTGGATGTTCAAATGGAGTGGAGAAATCAGAAAAGGTCATGCAATTTTCTTTGCTGGAAGCTTCTAAAATTTCTCATTGAACATTCTGAGAAAAGGTGCCATAACTAAGGGGCTGAACAATGAATTTCATTTCTGATGTAGTTAGAAATGGATAAAATTTGAAATGTATCCTGGATAAACTCTGAGGCACAGGGATATAAATTCATGTTAACCATGTCCAGAAGTTCCTGATTTATGCTTGGATTATCTTAGGATTTGGCCTCCTGTCTTTCATAAAAGCTTAGCTCTGTTCTTCATTTCTATTTACATTTATTTTTCTCAAACCATAGGCAGATGTCAGAGTCAACTCAATGTTTCTACCATGGTCTCAGATTCACTCCCAGTTACCTGTCATATCAGCAGCCTCTAAGAACAAATCACAGAGGACAGGAAATGGAATGGTATCAATAGCCGTTGGTTTTTGATCCAATGGCTTTTTGCTAAAACTATTTTCATAGGTTTCAAGCAGTATCTGGCCCATGAATCTCTCTCTTGATGTTCCATTTTATTTCTATTGTTTAATTATAACCTCTCAGCTCCCTGTCTTTTGTGGTGCAGACCGCACACTCTTTTGGAGGGTAACAGTTCTTTCCCCCTCTTTATGGTTACCTGGCTGCCTGGCTAGAGGTTAAGCACATGTGTCAGTACCCTTGAAACCAGCTGTGGTCATCTTACTAAGTCCTTGATTTTTGCGTATGAGCAGAAGATATGTATATTGCTCCTACAATGTCTACTTAAAGGAAATTTCTTATCCTGAATTTGTCCTCTTTCCCCTTCCTGAAAATGCCATCCACTCATCTTTGACCATGCAGATGATGATAGTGCCATAGAGTGTTGCCCTTGGACTACCAGCATCAGCATTGCCTGGAAACTCTTAGGAAATACAGAATCTTGGGTCAATTCCAGACCTACAGAATCAATATCTTCATTTTGGCAATCCACTGGCTATTTGAACATACAATAACATTGGAGAAATACTACCTTGATAGGATGGTGGAACAAAAGGGTAGAAGGATTCAAGCTCTATTAGTTTTTTGAGCAGAGCCACAATTCTGCCTAGTCTGTCCCCCTACAGACTATCATGAGAGAGACACAGTAAAATCTTATCTTATGCAAGCCACTGAATTTTGGGACCTCTCTCTCTCTCTTTTTTAACCTCTACCTTTACTTATATGATTTTTATTCCTTATAATAGCAAACTTACATTTTAAAATCTCTCTTAGAGTCCAGTGGAGGGAGAGATGGAAGAGATATTATTTCCTTTTTAAACATTTGGGTGTATTCCCTCCACCCTTTAGGAAAGTATCTAAATTTAATTTAGTCTATGTTGATTTTTCTGGGCCTGAGAGAGTGGGGGGTGTGTTCTCACCCCATCCTCCTATCACTCTGCATATTACAACAATCATTTTTGGCTCCCTTGAGGATGCTAAGTTACAATGCTAAGTCAATATAAATATTAAATGCACTGAATATACAATGTCTCTGGAGATGGTTTCATTTGTTGTTGTTTTTTTTCCTAGAAGACCCAAATTCTAACTAGCAGCATTAATCAGAAAGACCACACTGATTATAAATTACCTTAGGGTATTCTTTCTCTCCTTTTAATTTATAGACTCTCACCCACTATTAAGTTGAACAACAACAATTTCTTCTTACTTTTTCTTTTTCATCTCTAGTTTGGTAAATGTATCCTCTAGACTTGCAATTCCCCCACTTCAATGCAACAAATATTTACTTGATGTCTTCTGAGGCATTATGTGGTAGGCATGTTAGATGCTAGAAAAATAGTTGTAGACCTGCCCTAATATGTAGCTTACAGTGACTGGGTAACTACACACCTAAAGAATGTTAAAACATGAAAGTACTTAAAATATTTGTAATAAAGTTTATTGACTGACTCAATGAAGAAAAAGTAACCATTAATGACTTTCCCTACAAGCCTCCAGGGAGACAGGGAGCACCTTTATTTCCCCTTTCCTGCTTTCTTACCACTTTGGGTTCATATTGGTTTTTGTGCCTGTCAAAGATGGATAATTAATGAGCTAAAAATAAGGGCTTGGAGCCTGTGGTTGGGGATGTAGCTCTGCGGTAGAGTGCTTGCTTGGCATGCATGAGGCTCTGGGTTCAATCCCTAATACTAAATTAAAAAAAAAAAAACAACTCATAGTTTGGAAAAGGACCAGAAATTTATTCTGTTCGTTGTTATTAAAATATTGGTTGCATAATACATTAAAATTGGGAATAAAAGGACATGGTTGTGTGTTTGTGAGTGAATCTTCTCTATTACTTTCTTTCTTTCCTTTTTTTTTTTGTACTAGAGATTGAACTCAAGGGCACTTAACCACTGAGCCACATCCCCAGCCCTTTTTTGTATTTTATTTAGAGACAGGGTCTTGCTGAGTTGCTTAGGGCCTTGCTAAGTTGCTGAGGCTGGCTTTGAACTAGCGATCCTCTTGCCTCAACCTCCCAAGCTGCTGGGATTACAGGCATGCATCACTGCGCCTGGCTTCCCTATCACTTCTTCCAGGGTGAGGTTGCATTTCCTGTGCACATGAATCTCACTGTGGCCACTGGGACTAGCTAATGTTCTTTCCTTTTTCTAACTTCTAATGTAGACAAGCTAGTGAGACATCTAATTTCTGATATTTGGTCTATAGAGGGTCCAAATTTCCATTTCTATATTGCCAAACATCTCTGAGTTTGAAATGTTATTTGTATTTAGTATTCATACCTGGTAGCTTTCTTTGGAGGTATGTCAAAGACCAAGGCTTTTTTCATACTACTACTGACCTTTCTTGAAAATCCAGTGAAGAGGCTAGATAGTGGAGTGATAGTTGATGAAATAAAGGGGAAGCTGCTCAGGACAGGAGATAAAAGGTGTGTTGTTGAGATAAATAAGTTACTGTTAGGGCAATTCTGAGACTGGGATTCTGCCCAAGGAAACTAACTCTTTGAAGTCTTCATTGCTTCATATGAAACTCACCAAATCTTTGGTGGTTGAAAGCTACAGAAGTCACATTTTGGCCTCTGATTCTCCAATATGGGCAGGGCCTGGTGGAGACAGTTCATCTCTATTTCATATGGTGATGGCTGGGGTAGCTCACCTGGGCTAGATGATATGAGGTGGATTTACTCGCAGGTCTGGAGCTCCAAGGAAGAGCACAGAGGGAGCACCTCAGTGGAAAAGAAAACAAAACAAAACATATTTTTACCCTTAAGGGACTTATTTTCTAAAAGTTGCTTTTAGTAAACAGAAAAAACGAATTATTTCATTTTAACAGAAGGATTTGCCAATGAGATTATACAAGAGTGTTATCAATTAAAACACTTTTTGCATCAAATTAAAGAGATTCTGGCATTCTTTCCTTGAGTGAAGAATCTGAGTGAGCTTTATCCCTTGTACCATCTATCTCAGCCCTCAAACTCCTCTGATCACTGAATCACAACAATGAGTTTTTATGAAGATTAATAATTCATAATCTCAGAGGTCTTCATGTCTCCCCATTCTTCTACTTCTGGGCAGAGTCACAAAAGATTGACCCCCAATGTTTCATGCCTGATCTTTCATTTTATTCTTACCCTTCATGCTCCAACACAAACACTATAAACTTAAGTTGAGTAAACATCCATTTGAGGTCATCCATCTACCAGTTAGGGAGTATCTTCTATTATGTCATAATTTCACCTATCAGTTTTTTTGCTACTGTTTTTTACTTTTTATAAAATTAGAATGGAAAACTCAATTACCTATTTGAATACTGGACAATAATTTTGCACAAAAATGATGCTATTTAAACAGAATCCATCCTTGCTCATTGGACGATGTGTGGAAGTCCCAAAATTAGCTGAGTACTTAAGAATGTCAGTGTGTAATGAATGCAGTTTCACACATTGAAAAGATAGAACTTGTGGAAATTTGAAAACTCCTTTTATGATAACAGCTTATTATCCTAAAATTGTCTCTCTTTAAGAAATTTGTGATCCTGGAAATTGAATTCCAGGACTTTTCACATGCTAAGCAAATGTTCTACCAGTGAGCTACCCATCCAGTCCCTTGTAATCCTAAAATTCATAACAATTCAGCTATGAAACTCAGACTTTAGATACTTTATAATGGCAGGTAACAAGACAGGACAGCGCAGAGTGGATGTCAAATAAATGACCTGAGACCAAACTGATGGGTGGGGCAGGAAACAGGATGTCTTGATGAAGAGGATGCACAGATGGTCTCCAATTTATGATGGTTTGAATTACTATTTTTGAAATTTATGATAGTACTAAAGTGATATGCATTCAGGGGAACCCCTACTTTGAACTTTGATCTTTTCCCAGGATAATTCTATGTAATACAATACTCTCTTGCAATGCTGCGGCAGTGGCAGGAAGCCACAACTGCCAGTCAAGCACATGATCATAATGGTAAACAACCAACACTCTACAGAATACTGTGTTGCTGAGCTCTAATGTTTGATAGGTTAATTTATTAAATGCATTTTTAACTTACAAAATTTTTAACTTATGATGGGTTTATTGTGATGTAACCTCATTATAAGTTAAAGAGCATCTGTACTAGGTACTTAAAAACATTTTCTCATTTAATCTTTACAACAGCATAGTTTTGTTGGTCAGAACATTGAGTAAAATACAAGAACTCCTAAGAAACATCTTTATAGGCATATTATGGTTTGTATCTTAAATGATCCCTAGAAGCCTTAAAGGCTTCGTCCCCAATGCAGAAGTGTTCAGAGGCATTTGGGAAGGGATTGGATCATAAGAGTTCTGACTTCATGAAAGTGTGAATCCATTTATGTACTCATAGCTTACTGGGCTTTGAAGGAGGGGCTTTATTATAAAAGTGAGCTCTCTCATTTTGCCTTTTGGCCACCATGAGGTGAGGAGCTTTACTCTACCATGTAGACCCCACCATAGTATTCTGCCTCACCTAACCCCAAAATAATGGGATCAGGTGACTATGGAATGAAACTTCTGAAATCATGAACCAAACTAAATCCTTCCTCCCTTTAAGTTGTTTATCCAAGGTATTTTATCACAGTGACAGAAAGCCGACTAGCACAGAAAATTGGTACCAAGAAGTGGGGTCATTGCTGTGACTATACATGAAAATGTGGTTCAGAAGCCTTTGGAACTGGTTTGTGGAAAAAGCTTGGAAATTTAGTGGAGTGGGCTAGAAAAGACTGGAATGTTAGAAGCAGAGCTTAACAGGTATTCTGGTGGGAACTCAAGAATACTGAAAGGAATATAGTCAGTAAAGGATATGTTGGTGATATTTCCAATGGAAGTGAGGGTTGTTTGTTTGGGGAAATTAACTGTAGGCCATTCATGTTACATTCTGGAAAAGAGCTGTCTACATTTTGTCCATGCCCTGAGACTTTGTGTGAGGCTTGGTTTAAATTGATAGACTATAGCCTGGGGTTGTAGCACAGTGGTAGAGCGCTTACCTAGCATGTATGAGGCACTGGGTTCAATCCTCTGCACCACATAAAAATAAATAAAGTAAAGGTCCATCAACACCAAAAAAAATTATTTTCAAATTGATGGACTAATTAATCTGGTGGAATTTCAATGCAGCAAGCATTCAGGTAATGATATGAGTATTACTGGCTGGTTTTAGTCAGATTTACAGTGGGAACTAGGGGCAAAAAGAAGAGCTGGAAGATTTGAAAAACTTGAAGGTTTGACAGAGAACAAGTGCATTTAAAGTTGTTGCCAACCAATATTTTGGGACCTTAATCTATTGCCCTCCCCTTTGCTAGTAAATCAATAAAACTTGTTTTCCATTTTTTTTCTGAAAAAATTCTAAGTACAGACACACTAAATAAATAAATAAAATTGTGGCCCAGGAGCATGGCTAAAAGGAAGAGGACATTCAAAAGAAGCCAGGTACTTTGCATATGGACATTAGGAAAGATGTTTTGGGAGTATCTTAGATATTGGCCAGACCCCACCCATCCCAGGCTCAAGGGTATAAAACTATAAACTTGTTTGAAAGACTTTCTTTGAAGAAGAGAACCCAAGCACATTGCTTACATTGGGCCACCTATGGAATGATTCCCCTGGGGTTTGCTTCCCTGCGTTCAGCCATCAGACGCTGAGAGGCTGCTACAGCCATGATCCAAGGGGACCTGGCTATTGCTCCCTCCAGCAGGAGGCCTTAGCATTATCCATGTGGTGCTGTTTTTGTACGTGCAGAGTGTAAGAGGTATGGGGTCAGGTAGGCTTCTACCAAGACTTTAAAGGAAAGTCCGGGAGGCCAGGCAATGTGTGGTAGGGTTATAGCTCCTGCAAGCAGCCCCTGACAGGGTGATGCATGAAGCTGTGGGAGTGAAGCTGAAGCTTCCTGAAGATTACAGAAAGTTAGAGATGTCAACAATGTGAAACACCTGCTGAGGGAAGCTGCAGGGAGTGATCCAAGCCAACCCAAGAGAGTGACCATGTGGGCAGCAACCAGGAAGACCATAGGAGTGGGGTTACCCAAGTTCTTGGGAGCCACAATGTGCTCCAGATGCTTGACATGGAGATTTAGGATGTAATGTTTGCCTTGCTGAGCTGCAGGTTTGCTTTGTTGCCAAACTTCCTTACTATGCCTCTATGTTCCCTTTTGAAATGAGAATAATTACCCTGTGCTATTTTATCTTAGATGAATATAAATTGTTTTTTTTTTGGGGGGGGCTTACATCTTAAGAGCTTGCCTACAGTCTAACAGACTTTGGACTTGGATTTTTGAGTAAAAGTGGAATTGTTAGGACTATGGAGCTCTTGGACCTCTTGGAGATGGACTGAATACATTCTTCATTGTGAGACAGACATGAGCTTTTGGAGATCAGAGGTGTAATGTTATGGTTGGGATCTTAAATATTCCACAAAGGCTCATGTGTCAAAGGCTTGATCCCCAATGTAGCAGTGCTCAAGGAATGGAATGTTTGGGAGGTGATTAGATCATAAGGGCTTTGGCCTCATGAATGGATTAATCTACTTATTGATTCATAGCTTAACGAGTTTTGGAGGAGACTTTTGTTAAGTAAGTGAACAATGTCTTTGCTTCCTGGCCAACATGAGGTGAGCAGCTTTGGTCTGCCAAGTGCTCACCACCATGATGTTCTGCCTCACTACAGGTCCAAAATGAGGGCAGTAAGTGACCATGGACTGAAACTTCTGAAGCCATGAGGCAAAATAAATCTTTTGTTCTTTTAAGTTATTTAAAAGTATTTTGTTACAGGGACAAAACGCCTAACTAACACAGGCTCTATACTTTAAAAAAAAGCCAGTTTGTCTACTTTAAAGCACAAATTATAAACATTTAAAGTTGAGTAACAAATAAAATTACACTGAATTCAGTTGACTTGGACATTTTCTAAGTCTTTCCAGCTTTTTCACAAGGCTTGGAAGATGCCATAAAGAAATGCATTTGGAATCAGAAATACCTGATGTTTAACCCTGACTCTGACAATTCTTTAAGAAGGTCAGTTTCATAGCTTCAAAATAGAAAAGATGATCCCTACCACGCATGAAGCCTATGGGCACCTCAGAGAAGAAAGAGTGCCTGGTCCAGAGAATGCCCCAAGTACATGGGAGCTGGACAAGGCAGGATGTTGTTCCCACTCCATCTGAGTCTGGGAACAATAGAAGATGAACAATTATCCCAGTCTGGTTCTTGTATGTTCACAGGCTCAAAAAGAAGCTTGAAAAAGTTTTCTAAATGAGGTTTGGGAATTCTTTGTGGATTTCAATTACCCATCCTATTGCTGGACTTCATTAGGACACATAATTGAAAACTGATTCTTCATAATAAGAGACAACAGGAATCTGTTGCTCCGGGGCAGCTAGTTTGGCATTACTCATTTTCCATTTTGTACAAACACCCCTGCAGTCACCCCTCAAACACATGACCTCAGAACCTGGGGAGAAAGAACCAAAATCCTTCCTTTATGGTATTTCCTGTGATCTCAGCCTGCATGGTAGTTTCTGTTCCAGGCTAGATTTTTGTAATACGTGAATAAACAATGAGAACACAGAAGTCCTTGATAATGGTTTCCTTAAAACACCCATTCACAGTAGAAGACAATGTTGCTACCAAAAAACTGAAAACTGGTTCTTAGGGAGTGCAAAACATTTTAGGTATCACAAATCTCATGGCCTATCACAGTACATAAACAGACGTACAGTATATTGGTGGCAGTAAAATGTCATGCGAAGGGTATGATAAGGAAAAGGAAAATCTGAAAATGCTTAGATTGTGCCACCTTTGGGAGAGCACAGAGGACCCAGGCCCGGTTTTGACTCCAGGAAGAGGGCAGAAGACAGCTACTCTAGGTGCTCCATTCTCTGTAACAGCAATATGGATGGTTCTGGTGCATCGTAATGGTGGCAAAAGAGGAAGGAGGGTTCTGAAGATAGGTGGCCTGGTTTGAAACCCAGTTCAATCAGGCAAATCAGGTAGAGCTGTGTCATCTTGAGCTAGTTAACCAACATCTCTGTGCTTCTCTCTCTCTCTTTTTTAATCTGTGAAATGATTATTGCAATAACTGATACTTACCAAAAATTAAAGAGTGGAAGCCACACTGCCTTTGTGAAAGAGGTCTGGTGTCATTTTATCTACATTCCCTAAGTGACAAAATCTAGGCCATATACTTTAAAATACAGCATAGACAGAAATAGAACAGAAATAAAATATAGACAGAACAGATGTAACATATATTCCCATGACATGAGAAGTTCATGTTTTCTAGTCTCTTTTGATGTTAAAGCATTTAAATTACAAAATAATGCATATACATAGACTCCCTTTTGTCCTTCCTCCATCTCTAGTCCTACCATGAAGAGACAAACATTTATAAAGTCCTACGGATGGCCGGATGGCCGAGCTAGAGTTTCTTGGTTCACCCCCACTGCAAGGCTGTGGCCCAAAGGACCAGAATCTTCTGTGAATGACAGAGAACTTGACTGGCCTAAGGTACAGGCTATCTTCCCATTCAGTAGAATAAAGGAGACACTGTTTTGATAACAGAGGTTGCAAGACAATGGCCCCTGCTGGGAATGGCATGTTCCCTCCTGGAGGTGACCTTAAATCTTGGAGTTAGGCTGAGAAGAGGAAGGAATGTGTCCTGCTCCTGCAGAGATCTGGAAAACAGAGCTGTGGTGTGCCTCACATGGTCTTAATTATGGCCTGAAAGAGTTTTTCTCTCTCTCTCTCTTTCTCTCCCCTTTCCAGAGAGAGGAAATATATATATGAAATACATACCTATGTTTCCTTTTTCTTTCTTTATTCTAAAAGTAAAAAAAAAAAAAATTCAATGTTTTGGTATAATCCACTAAGTAGTACTTACTGATGTTAATATGCCAATAACAATGTTATCTTTCAGTGCTTCCGAGGCAAGATCTGTCAGCTTTGGTCACACACTGAGTCAGGTGGAGCTGTTCCCTTTTGGCAGCTGAGGCCTAGACAGGTAAAGGAAGTTGACCTTTTATTTTTTCCCTCACCGTTCAGAAAACATCCTCAAGCTTTTTGATGTTTTAGGCACTCTGTTGGTGCCTCCAAGAGTTTATAATTTCCCATAACTAACATGGGGAAGCACCATAGTTAAAAGTCACATTTTCATTTTGCTAACTTGAAATCGGTGAAGACTACCCTCTAAACCAGAAAGGAAATGCTGTGCAGTTCTGGGTTTTCCATTGAAAACCATTGAAAGAAAAAAGAATGACTCATTAAATCCGTTGTTATTTCCAAAGGAACTCTTTTTTTTTTTTTTGGTACCGGGGATTGAACTCAGGGGCACTCGACCACTGAGCCACATCCCCAGCCCTGTTTTGTGTTTTATGTAGAGACAGGGTCTCACTGAGTTGCTTAGCACCTCGCCATTGCTGAGGCTGGCTTTGAACTTGCGATTCTCCTGTCTCAGCCTCCCTAAGTGCTGGGATTACAGGCTTGAGCCACTGTGCCTGGCTTCCAAAGGAACTCTTGGGGTGCAAATGGAATGGGATGGGAAGAAAGGAAGCTAAATGTATTTGTGGAACCCCACAGAGGAGGAGGGCCCAGCTATCAGGCACTTCTTTCATTTTCCAGCTTTCCTTGGCCTGTTCCTAGCACTTGCTGTAACCCCTGCCACACAGCAGCACAGGACTGTAAACAAATTGTCTGACTCCTTGTAGGCAAAGCGTTTTATTGATATTTTCCTCCAGTACCTGGAGTATTTAAAAAACTCCTTTAATTTGAATAAATGAACAAATGGAGGAAGGGACAGATGGATGGATTTCTCTAGAGTGATTCTCCTGCACACATAAACACAGGCTCACAGATTTCACACAGAGGACAAAAATCACACAAATTCATATACATATTCCCAGACACGCACACAAGTGAGGGGTGTTCTCATTACCAAGGCCTTCCCTTCTCTGGTCCAGCCATCTCTGTGGCCAGCTTTTTCATCCCCACTCCTTCCCCAAGCCTGTCTACCAGCTCAGTCTCCCCATTCAGCTCCGGTCCCCATCTGATACAGGTAAGGGACTGACAAGCATCTGCCATGTGCCTAGAAGACTAGGAAGCTTCCAAGAAAGTCTTGGCTTTTTGATTCAGTATGGCTCTGGAAGAGGAATTGTTCAGCCTATATTGTCTATTGAGTGACTTATTTGGGGGAATTTTAACCAGAATAGGCTCCTAATAGATCCAGATGGCATTAAGATGTGAAGACTGCTGAACTCCTTGAAGTTCAAACCCTATCAGGTGTGAAAGAAGTAGGGAGGAACTCACTTCACAGTGTCTTTGATGTCCCAGACATTCTTCCAGATGTTTAGATGAGATAGCTCACCTAATCACCATGAGAATGAGGATTTCCACATAGGTGCTATTAGTCTCATTTTGTAAAAGAAGGAGCTGAGGCTGAGAATGGAATAAACTTGCCCAAGGAGGCTATCAGCTAAGAATGAGTACTGCAGCTTAGGAACTGTGCAACCCAATGCTGGGGACTTAGGCCTGTGTTATTGCCCCTCTCCTATCCATATTCCTTTACTCCTATCCATATTTCTTCACTTGATGTCTATTGTATACACAAAATGCTGTCCTTTAAAACATATATTAGAATATGAAGGATTACAAATGGATTACCATTATAAGATACCTGAAATATAGGCTGTAAAGGCAAATTTCCTGAAGGTCAGGAAAGAAGAGCTCCCTACTGAAAGAAAAATATAGCATTGAGCTGAAGGAAAAATATAGCATTGAACTGGGCCTTGAGTGTTATTTTTCCATGAGGAGATGATGCTGTTGGAGCACCTACCTTCTTAGGTACATTCTTGGCGGCCTGCACATTAAACTGGCAAAAGACAGATTTTATTCACATACATACACTGTACCTGAGAGTTCATAATTACTCAAGGAAGCAGAATTTGAGGTTTAAATGCCATTGTAATGTAGAAGAAGGGCACATATAGGAGAATGAATGATTTTCAGGAGAAATAAATGGAGCTTTAGAAGTGTAGGGACTCAGAGCATAATACTCCAATGTATGGCATTTTGGCATACTGAGTACTTTGAACTAAAGGACATCCATGGATACAAAAGATCCCAGAAGGAAGGTATCTCTGAACTTTTTCTGTTCTATCTCCCTCCTCTTTTTCTTCCTGGAAGCAAGTCATAGTAACTATCATTCCTCTTCCTCAAGCTGGCTCATAGAAACGGAAAGCAGGCCACAAAACCTAGAAAGATCACTCTCTCCCTTCTCCCTTGAAGATTCTCATTCTGGAGGATACTTGCCCCAACCCTAAAAGGAAGGAATGCAATCATGAGACCCAGAAGAACCTGAGAAGACAGGACTTGCTGTATTCTCCTTTGGTCTACTACATTAGATCATACCTTTTGTTCAATTACATTTTTAGATAACTGTCCATTTTGTTTCCCCCAGCACTGAGGATGAATCCGGTGCCTCATGCATACCAGGCAAGTGCTCTACCACTGAGCACTTAGCTGTCCATCCCCAGCCCTTAGCTGTCCATTCTTCATTGAACCTATGCATAAAAATAGTTTCCCTGGGCCTTTATTTATGAAGCTTCCTGTATCATGTAAAATTTGATTAAATAAGTTTGTTATACTTTTCTCTTGTTGACCTGTCTTTTATTATAGAGTAAGAAGCATATCTATCAAACTGGTCTGTTTCTACAGGAGAATAGATGGGAGCTAGCTTTGTGACAGTGTTTGTTTAGGTGTGGAGCTGATTTTCTAGAATTTGGTAACCAGATCCAAGCTTTCCAGAGAGGGCAACTCAGTTTTAATGTGAGGCTTTGTTTTGTTGCAGATAAGGAAGTTCAGGGGGAAAAAACCATATTCTCAAATGCCTTCAACTTAGAATAACTTTTACTCTACAATGCACATTCTAGGTCCTTAAATGCAGAGAAAGGCAATAGTGTCCTAATACTTAATAATGTCTTATGAAAAATATTCCGGGACATCTCTTATCTTATATGAAGCAGGATGCTTTGGCAGGGCACTTGGGACTCTGGCATTTGGAGATGAGAGAGAGCCAAGAATTATGTTTTTATTGGTCCTCCTTTTACTGTCACCTCTGCTCCCTCCATTATCATCCTGCTCAGCTTTCCACTGGTCATAGATCAGAGATGAATACAGGTCAGGACTGGAGTGGTTAAATGATGATTGGCATATTACTTGATTTTTACATTAATGATCTAAAGGATTAGTTTTTTTTTTTTTTTAGGTCATAAAATAGGAGTAAGTGTTAAATGTCTCTGCCATTACAAATATTTGTGCACCTACCTTCAAGACCATAGGGGAATGTCTTTGGGTCTTCCTGAGGTTTTGATCTTAATGTAACATGTCCAGAAAGAGCAACAGGGCTATGTGAAATAAAATTCTTCAAGGGTTGAATCTGAGCCTTATAATCTGGATAGACTTATCAAATGCAAACAGGTGATTGGGTGTCAGAATGAATGTCTGGGTTCTCATCTTCAGAAGCTGAGGTCTTGTCCTGTAAATCTCAGGCTTCAAAGTGGAAAGATGCATTTGCTGAGAAGAAACACAGGTTTAGATTTTGCTCTTGGAAAATGAGGGCAGAAACACATCAAAAAGGGACCCCTGGAGTGAGAAACATTAAAGATGAGTTTTTTTCGGGAACTGTAAGACTCTGGAATTTTGATACATTTCACTGACATCCAGTGACCGCTCAGGGTATGGAAGCAGTACTCTTTATATGTTTTTAGTATCTTGGATTAATTTGGAGAAAAAAATGGTATAATTATTGCATTGAAATATTTTTTGATTTAATAAACTCCAAGTAACCAGCCTAGAAAAAATCTTAAAATAACCATTATAAATATGATTATTGATAATTTTCATGACTTATGAAAAGCCTTTTCTTAGCTATTTCATTTGAAAATAATAACATCAGTTTGATATACCCACTGACAACTTGCAAATTGGCAAGTCTAGAGAAACAGGTCAGCAAATGCTTGAAAATGGATTTTGCAAATTAATCTTTTTCCCAGTGCTGGTCCTTAAACATAAATTTGTAATAAAATCCTTTCTTGTAATAGTATAAAGTGAAGAAAATGAAGATATCTTACAGTAAAATGAAAATTTTAAATGGGATAAAAATATACAGAATGACCAGGAATAGTCATTGCTAATCTCTAGGACATATTTGTGGAAATTGGAAGAAAGTTCTGTCTTTAGGATACACCTAAAGACAGGTTCAGGAAACACTACTTCAAAAGATAGCACCCTGGCAGTTGAGAAACAGCAGAGGCTAAAAGCTCTCCTATACCTTCCCCACACCCTCCTTCCTTGAAGCAGGCCATAAAACCTAGGAAGATCACTCTCTGACCTTCTTCCCTTCTTCCCTGAAGACTGTCATGTGGTCTGCCTTATGCCCAAGGGAGGGAATATCTTACAGGATGCCCATCTGGCTTTGCCAAGTTCTCCCCAGTTCAGCACCCTTAGATTATACTCTTTTAAAGTCTTCTATACCTTTTGGCCTCTTTCTGCACAATTGTCCATAAAAATACAAAGTTCCTCTTTTCGTTGAGTCTTCATTATTGAAATTCGCATTTTTTTGCTTATATCTGTCTCTTGTTATAGGGGCTCAGCTGTGAACCTGCCATGGGTCAGAAGAGACTCTGCATATAGCTTAGCAAGAGGGTCAAGGCTGGACTTCAGTTCCAAGCCTTTTCATTGGGCATGCCGGTATTTGATACAACCTACCCAACATTCTGTGTGTCTGCCATGCAGGATGATATGAAAATATGCTGCCATTCATGTTAATAGTGTGCAGGGCAGGTGCACGTGCACACACACACACACACTCTTACCTACACAATGACTATCTTTGAAGATACACAAGGAATTGGTAACATTAGTTGCTTTTTGGGTAGAGAACTGGGGGAGGGGAGTGGGAAGGAGTCATCTCCTTGGAAATCCTCTGCTGCTTTTTGAATTAATTATTATAAGTGTACTTTACTTTTTAAAAATAAAACGAAATCAACAATTTAAAAGATCTTTTAAATCAAATAACACACCTGTCATAAAAAGCAAAATCTTCTGTGAGGACAGTGTTTTGACTGTTGTAGGATCAGGAAAGGTTTTTCAAGGGAAGTGGCATTATGTGACAGTGTCCGGGCCTGAATAGGATTGATGAATAGGCACTGGGGGCCTAAAGGAGGCATTTCAAGAGGAGAGAAAATGGTGAGTGCAAAGGTCAGAGGTCAGCAAGGGGACCCATTGAGAGCTCAGTAGGCCCATTGAACTGCATAGTGGGTCTGCAAAGAAGGCTGGAGAGGATAGTCAGTAGGAGTCTAGAGCCCTAATGCAGAAGGCCTTGGTTTCTGGGCTTAGGCATATAAAGTTTGCACAGTAGATTTTAAAAATGAAAATTTTTAGCTGGAAATGACATCACATCTCTTCTGTACATTATAGTTTTAGGGTAAAAGGAAATCTTAGAAAATATTTGTTCTTTCTAGATTAGCAAGTTCAGTTATCTGAGGGTGTAGTCTTCAAAAACTCTTTTTATTTTCTAATTTTCTACCCTAAGTACACATCTAAGAGTTTTAATTCAACTTTTATAATTGACTTTTGAATGCAATAGAAGCAAAAAAAAAAAAAAAAACAACTGTAATACAACTCTTATAAATAAAAAGAAAACTCAAATATAAGTTTTGGAGCTCAAGAAAACTCTGAAGTAAAAAGGGCATGGAGACACACTCAATAATGACCAAAAAAGTTGAAACCAGAAAATAAGATATTTTGGATTACAGCTCAGGATATAATTGATTTTGGTGCGAAGAAAATAAACTCCAAACTCTAAGGTTACGTATTTCTGCACTGCAGAAGTTACTCTCTCTTCTAAAACCTTTAAACATATTAATTTAAAATTTTGTGTGCATAAATGCTTTTCATAGGTTATTATTAGAAAATGAACTATGGGTATCACATAAAGATTCTGGAGGAACAGAAAATGTATTTAAATTAAAATGAGAAGCTTAAATTGGATAGATGTGAATGAAATGCTTCATAGAAGGTATCCATAGAAACCACTTAAAATAAAAAGAAATGTTAATTCTCTTTGTAAATTGATCTCCCAGAATCAAAATGAGCTTGGGATATTTAGTGTAGGTGGGAATACTCTTTGGCCTTATCTACATGAAACACACTAATTGACAATTATAATTTTTTGGCCATGGTCTCAGCTGATAGTCTCAACTAATTTGTGGCTGTATAGATGACAAGCGTTAGCTAATAAAATAGCTAAGACACACTGGCTCAACTTGTTGATCTAATCAGGCGTGTGATTATAAAATCACAGTTGTAGTGTCCCAAACTTTCAGCAGTTCCTTAACAACACAAGAAATTAAATTTTAGCTATCATCCTTTTATGATTATAAAGCAATTTGGGGACATCATTAAAAATAATTTGTTAAAAAAAAATTTCCTTTGCAAACTTCCACCCCAAAGTTTCCATTTTCCATGTGCTTCCCAGGTGCATGCACAAGCAGATGTGCTTTACACTGCTGCAGTCAAAATTGTTAGAAATTCAGTGTTCTCCTTCTGTTTATATATAAGGTAAACATTTTCTGGTTGCTGCATTTCCTCTTCATTTCTTAATTTTCCTTTGTAATGATCATAGGTGATGTCCTGAGCTGATGATCATTTCAGAAAATGTCATCTATTCATTATTGCTAATTGTAATTGCTAACCGTAGTTTCTTTTCTTCAGGCCTTCCATTACTGGTAGTTCTCTAATGAATCACTTTTGATGTCAACCACTTCATATTTCAGCTGATGCATACTTGATTTGCTGTTTGTAAGAGTTTCAGGCATGCTCAGATATTCCAGCATCTATACATTGTTTTGTTTATTCTCTTAAGAATTATAAAAGAATTGGACCTATTAACATTTCCCATATTAGAAATTAAGATATTTAAAATTTTTTATTCTAAGATAATAATCAACTCAATAGATATTAACATGAATTTTTATGAGAAATTACCATCCCAAACAAAAAATTTACTTAAAAGAGAGGCATCGTTTAACTTTTTGCAAACTCTTTTTGTGTTTGTGATAACCTAATGGATTCTCATATGTATTTCTGTATTGTATCTATTGCAGTACCTCACTTCAGAAAGTTTTTCAAAAACAGTGAAAAAGGCAGGAACATCTTAGTATTATCGTGAAAATAGTTTTGTCCTAAAAGAAACCTGGGATTCTCCTGGGGCTTCAACTATGTTTTCAAAACCCACTGGTGCACACATCATGGTAAATATGCAAAATTATCACATGGCTGTAGGACAACGTGGTTTAGTTTGCAGTCCTAGAAGTCACCATCCCAGCATGATGTCTTTTATTTTTTTATTTTATTTTTTTCTGTTCAAAGACACTGATGGCAGTGGTAGTTTATTGTCAAGTGGTTCCTATTTTACTTTCTCTTTAGATCAGAAAATGCTGAGAATTAAGTTTCAAATTTGATAGCATTAATATTACCTCTTCTAATTCAAATGGAAGCAATTTAGAGCTGGAAATGCTAAGAGACTCCTACTGTATCATATATCAGGGATCATAGTTAGTATGCAAAGAACTTTTAGATGAGATAACTTCAGGTCTCACACAGCCAAGATGTTAAATAACACAGGGTAGGGTAGCGACCAAATTATTTCCTTTTAAAAACATTTTTCTACTTGGTTACATTGAGTAGGCAGTCTCAGCTTCAATATACCCTAACTAACTTGTAGTGTCTTTAACCTTTTCCCTTTTAGCATCAGGTTAGCCTGATCTCTGAGCCTTGGGCAGACAGGAGCTAGAATTTAATGACATTGTTTTCTCATGATATTTACTTTTATTATTATCATCTAGTTATAGCAAATCATTTTGTCTTTAATTTAATAAAGTTTCATTTTAAAATATGTTATTTGGTTTTGAAAAGTGCACTGGTTAAATGAAAAGTAGTTATGTACTATAAATGATGTGAGTATACGGCAAAAGTAATGAAGTGAGTGATGGAAGTTTGGGAAAAAATGACTTACTTCCCAAATTTTTAGGTAGGGAAATTGAGGCATAGAGAAATTGATTTGCTGGTAGCCACAGTGAGAGACTTAAACTCTGGCCTGTTTACTCTCAATCCAGAGCCCTTCCTCCTACCACATAATGCTAATGTCAAAGACCTAGAATTTTAACATTAGGTCTTGCCCCTGAAGCCAAACAGACCCTGCTGTAAACCCAGCACTGTTCTAGGCTTAGCTGTGTACGCTTGGGCAAGCTGCTTAACTCTAATCATCCATTTCTTCATTTTATATTGACCGTGACACCTAGTTCATCTATTTAATATTTTGTCTGCATTAAATGAGATAGTATTTTAAATAGTTTAAAAGGGCTTCAGGTCCTCAATAGGCACAGCTATTTTTATTAGCTGAAATTACTTTTGGTGAACTACAGAGCATTTGGAGCAAAAGGATCTTTCTAGCCAAGGCTTGGCTCCAGTGTGTGAGAACTGCATCTGCCACTTGGATCTTTCCTTAATTAAAGGCTGGAAACCATTGCATTTCTCTGGAGAAGCCTCACACGTCTCTGGTTGCAGGGAAGGGAGGTAAAAAGTGTTAACTAGGAAAGTTATGGAGCCAAGGTTAAAATAGCTGAGGAAGAATTCTGGCCGCTGGTGTCTGTGATGCAAAGCCAAGTGTGTTTGCCTTTGTGAGCCCAGGAATGCTTCTGGTGAGCCTTGTTTGTTGTGGAAACTGACTCCATCAAAGTGAGTAGAATTAAAACGATCCATTAGAATAATAGTCAAGGCTGTATATGAACTCCCCAGACAGAGCCTTGAACCTGAAGACTCCCACTGAGGACAGAGGAGACAGCTGACAGCAGCTGAGAAGAAAAGAAAAGCCTCTCTCAGAGGCAGACAAGTGCAGCTGGGAGATAAAGACCCAGGGTGGGAAAACTAGATGAGGAACTCTGCTTTGGTGAGGTGCAATGGTGGCATGGAATGCTTGTGTTCTTTAGAATTCTTGAAACACCAAGGTTGTGGCTTCCAGGTGTCAGTTTTGAGAGTGAAGTGACTAGCATTAGAGCATTTGGGGGTGGGGGAAACTGCTGATTGCATTGGAGATCCTGTGATAATTGCACTAATTGCACCAGAGTTTTCTAAGGCATGATGTTGTGCCTCTCTCCATTTCACTTTCCAAATGCTGAAAAATTCTCATTCTGATTAAGTAGCATTAAGGGTCCCTAAGTGACCGGCATTATTTTGGTTTGTTTACTCAACCTTTTTACCCTCAGCATGAGGATTGACTAAACTTTGTTATTGTATCAAGAATGAAATAAGCTTAAGACACAACAGCTACTAAGTTAGGATGCCTAACTCAAGCATCCAAGAAGGAAAAACAAAAACAAAAACACGAAAGGATTAGATAAGATCTAAAGAAGTCTGGGTTTTTACATTTTAGAGACAGGAAGCAATTTGCTCAATATTACCTCCTCAAGTTGTCTGTCTTTTACACCAAAACCTTCCCCATTGTCGTGGCAAAAATTCAAAGCCAAACCAAAACAAAACAAAAAAACCGACTGGTAGCTTGGAATACATGAGATAGTTTTACCTTATGAGTGTTTGTAGTTTGAAATGCTACAGAGATGGTGCTGGTTTTATTATTTGAAAATAATAATTATTCTGCTTCTGGCTTTTTTCCCCCTTTGTGTATCTTGGCTCTCTTTTTATCTCTGTCTCTCCCACCGTACCCTTCACTAGGACTCTCCAGGGTAGGTAGATGCCAAGTAAGGCCTTTATAAAGATCACTAACTCACTCAATAGTGTTTCCAAGGAGAGAAGTCAATAAGCATAATATCTTCTATTGAATACAAATCACAAAGTACTTTTTAATCTGTTCTTGCATTCACCCTGCATAGTCCTAAGGGAAAGCAGAACAATTATTATCATCCATTTTAGGGATGCACTAAGTGAGACAGCAAGCCCAGCCGTTGCCTCAGGTCACTGTGCCCTGGGACAATCTAAGCAAAGATCTACTTGGGGCTTCAGCTTCTGGGGACAGTTAGGGTGCAGCAGCTCTCACTGCCAGGAGAGAGAGAAATTTGTGAGGAAGCTAGTGGATTCTCCAGGACACATCTTCTGAGCCCAGGACTTGGTTAGAGTTTCAGGCAATTCTGCAAAAAGGCAGAGGGAGGATATGGGGAGTGTAGAGGAATGCTCAGACAGCGTGGGGGAGGAGAAGGCAGGCTGGAAGTTTTGCACTGAAAAAGAATCAGCGAAAGCTCTGGACTGGAGCTTGCAAACTTCAGAGATAAAATCCCAGAGAGAGGCCCCTTCTTTTCCTTTCTGGGGGCTCCAGGCAACTGGCAATGTTTGAATCTGTTATTACTTTTTTTAAAATTGGCCTTCCTGGATCACCTTTGCTGTGGAATGGTGAGAAGTTTGGGCTCACTTTGTTTCCAGACTCTGGGTTCCATGCAGTCTGGAGGTGAGAGAGAGCCGCTGGCTTCCTGCAGAGAAGACGGGGAAAGCCAGGGAAAGTTGACCTTTGCATCAAAGCAATGAGAGACCCTGGGGGGCTGTTTGTCAGCCTTTCTCCTCACACAGCCCAGGCTCTACTCTAACTAATTTCCTGCCCAGGCCCTAAGCTAGATCCCACTCTATCTCCAGGTCTCTCCTTTCCCAAACAATGGCTGAAGTGGGGAAGGCAGGAAAGGATGCCTGGCCCTCTGGATTTTTGTTTGTCTTTGGAAACCACTTATGGAGTCAGAATTGGGGCCCACAAATGTTGACCCTTCAGGAATGCCCAGCCACCCCCCCCCCAGTCGAGTTACCAAATGAGGCCAATTCATTCTGTGGAATGTAGCAGCCCGGGCAATGATGATTGATACTGACAGCGAAGCTTTCATGTTGCAATATCCCGGGCCACCGACTGTGAGGCAAAGAGAAAGAACTCTCTGGAATTCACAACATTCCCCCTCCAATTAATCCCCAGCCTCCCCGCTGTGTGTGAATGGGTTGTGCTGGGGATTCGTAGCTCTGATGCTGGGGATTTGCTGATTCCTTTGAGCCCCCTGAGGAGAGGTGATACGAGAGCAAATAATCAGCATGCAGCGCGGAAGGGATGCGATGAATTGGCTCGGCTGGGCCTGGCTTTACTATTTGTACACTTTTAGGCACCTCGGAAACTGGGTTTGCAGACAAAAACCTGTGGTGAGGGGCCCTCGACGCTCCCTCCCCCGACACCTTTATTAAGGGCTGGGATTGCCGCCGCCTCTCCCACTAGTTTAAGATGGGAGCCTAGTCTCAGAAAGAGGGGCGGGAACTGTCCCAGACAGAGGAATGACTGGAGCCCTGACCCCCTCCTGAGAGCCAGCAGGCCTGGGCCCAGCCATTTCTCCCTGTCCTCAGTCACACTCTCACCCAGACTGACTAGAGTCTCCATTGAGTGTAGCACTGGAGTGAACTGCATTTTCCAATCTGCCTCCACTGCTTCTGGAGACGCTGTTTATTTTTCACCTTAGCCAGAGCTCCTGCTTCACTTCAAATGCACTTTGGCTTTGCGTTTTCTTTTCTTTTTTTTTTTTTAATTTTTTTTTAGTTGTAGATGGACACAATGTCTTTATTTTATTGCTTTGTATGTGGTGCTGAGGATCGAACCCAGGGCCTCACACCTGCAAGGCAAGCGCTCTACCGCTGAGCTACAATCCCAGCCCTGGCTTTGCGTTTTCAAAGCACTTGCTCCAGTTGCTGGAAGTGGGCTCTGCCTGGTTCTCCTACAACTCCTGCCATAGTGCCTGACTAACACCCAATAATGGTACTGGGCAATTACCATGTGCCAGGTACTGGGAGTGTATATGCATTGCCACGTTTAATCTCACAGCCAGCTCTGAAGCAGGAGTCTTTATCAGCTTTATTTTTCAGAGAGGAAAAAGAGGCTTAGGAACCAGAGTAAGGTCACAGACCAGAAGTGGTAACTAGGAAGTAGGTGGAGTGAGATTCCTTCTCACACCTCTGGATCCCACCCTTTGCCTTCCTGTAGGCTCATTGCTTGTGAGGGGAATGTCTGCCTCAGAACTTCCTGCCCTGGTATGCGGACCCTCAATCCCCCTGAACACAGCAGCCAGGGTGTCTCCTTAAGAAACATCCCCCCACATACAGGTCATTATCCTGCTTTAAACCCTTCAAAATTTCCTCATAGCACAAGAAAATACAAACTCAGCTCAGCACACAAACCTTTTTTTGATCGGACACCTGGAAAGAATTTAATAAAGATGGAAGTGATAAATCTAGTAACCTTATGGAGGAGATGCCTGGAGAAGCTGCAACAGGAATGGAGCCCTGTTCTCCCAGATTCTTAAGTAGTCTTTTGAGCCTGGCTCCCAATGCTAAAAGAGTGGTAGGCTTAGGACCACTTTCTGGAATAAACCAACATTAATAGGTATAGAGCAAGAGTACTTCCATTCTGAAAATGATGCTTTCTATAATGAAACGAAATATGAAAATCATTAAATCTAATTAAAGTTTCAAGTAGTCATCTATTTAAGGTGAACACCTGTGTATTCAGTTACCTACGAAAAGCTTATTTTAAGAACATTGGTAAGGCCGGGTTCCTTAGAACTTGCCTGAAATCCCAGCAGCTCTGGAGGCTGAGGCAGGAGGATGGCGAGTTTAAAGCCAGCTTCAGCAAAAGTGAGGTGCTAAGCAACTCAGTGAGACCCTGTCTCTAAATAAAATACAAAATAGGGCTGGAACTGTGGCTCAGTGGTCGAGTGCCCCTAGTTCAGTCCCCGCTACCAAAAAGATATGGAAAAAAAAAAAAAGAACATAGGTAAAATGCTGATAGTCGATCATCTCTGAGGCATATTTAGTAATTTTACAATATTTTTAGCTTTCTAGATACTTTAGCTTCCTGGAGCACCATTCACATTTTCAGCATGATCTCTCATTAAAATTTCACCCATCACCCATAAAACTTTTGTGCCATCTTAAAGAATTCTTTACAAGTGTGGAGAGCTGTCTAGTGACTCTTTGTTTCTATTTAAAGCAACTCTCTATTCTCTTATGCATGTTGGTGTCCAGGCTGATGGACTTTATACCCTCATTCAATCTAATTTTTCTTCCTGCAACTGGAACGCATTTCTCTACCCCTTTCTTTGGCAGGGAGCATCCACCCTTAATCTTCCATCAGGTGTTAGGTAACTTATTTATGTAAAGCACAAACAGAAGATTCTGCCTGTCTTTCCTCTCTTCTCCCCTCCCTCCCTCCCTCCCTCCCTTCCTCTCTCCCTTCCCTTCCCTTCCTTCCTTCCTTCCTTCCTTCCCTCCTTCCTTCCTTCCTCTTTTCTTCCCTTCCTCCCATCCTTCTTCCTTCCCAGGCAGTGGTTTTCAAACTTCAAGGGAAATATTAAATTAAAACCTCAAATAGAAAACACATAAAGTCAGATGCAGTGGTGCATGCCTGTAATCCTAGCACTTTGGGAGGCTGAGACAGGAGAATCGTGAGTTCGGAGCCAGCCTCAGCAACAGTGAGGAGCTAAGCAACTCAGTGAGACCCTGTCTCTACATAAAACACAAAATAGGGCTGGGGATATGGCTCAGTGGTTGAGTACTCCTGAGTTCAATCCCTGGTACAAAAAAAAAAAAAAAAAAGAGAGAGAGAGAGAGAGAGAGAGAGAGAACACATAAACAATGGGATAATAAAACCATTCTTTCCTTTGTAGGAAAACTAGAAGCAACTTTAAGGAATCTGCAAATCCCTCTGTGAAGACCATTGTTGAAATGGATTCACTTCCTCTTTGAGGAGACTGGGCAGGAGAAATCTTTACTCTCTATGAGCTGGCTGTTTATCTAAAGAAGGAAAATTAAAATTTGGACAGGATTTCTGATGAGACAGCATTCAGAGTAACCATGGAGAGCCAGAGAGATCAAGAGAATCACATTTCCTTTGTTGATTACGAAAATATCATATATCTAATATTTTACAAATATATGTTTTTTTCTTTTTCTATTGGAGATTGAATCTAGAGTTGCTTAACCACTGAACCACAGCTCTGGCCCTTTTTTATGTATTAATTAGAGACAGAGTCTCACTAAATTGCTTAGGGCCTCATTAAGTTGCTGAGGCTGGCTTTGAACTCCCAATATTTCTGCCTCAGCCTCCTGAGCCACTGGGATTAAAGGCATGTGCCACTGTGCCAGCTACATATTTCATTTTTAAAGAAGGCAATATTATGTGGTTTAATAATACTCACTTTTTATTCAGAAATTAATTTTAATTTCAGCCATCCTTTTAGCAGATACAGGACTGGTATAAGAGTAAGCAATGTAACTTTTCCAAACCTCAAATTCTTCACCTATTAGTTGGATATAAAATGTTCCTCAGAGGTTTGTTGTGAAGCTCAAACACACACAACATGCAAAATAATTAGTATCTGGCAATATTTGTCACATAGTAGGAAGGTAACTTAAAGCAAATAATTACTATGATTAGATATTCTTCTACTTTTGGTGACAAAGACAAACACCTGGGTCAGATTTGGCCTCCAGCCCTGCAAATGCTGTTGAGAGTTCTGGTTGATATTGAAATAGGGGATGGTGCATGTTGAAGTGAAATGGATTTTGTAATCTATGGTCATACTTTGGATGATGTCTCAGAAATTCAAGTCTCTTACGTACCTAAGGAAATGAAAAAGCTAAACATTTCTGGCATCTGGCCCAACAGCCTAGATTCTTTTAGGTCAATGTCATTTGTCCTCTTTGTTCATATTTAGTAGAGGTTAGGTCAATGACCTAACCTGTGTCCTTGCAGAGCACAGGACACAGAGGATAAACATAACCATGATCATATTTATGGTAATGAAAGTCTGCACATCTGAAATTGAGATTCACTTAGTTTTTCATTTGGTCAGTAAATATTTGCTGAGCTCTGTGTACTGGAAATACATATGCTTACTGCACTGGGACAGCGACAAGACAAATTTTTGCCCTGTTGAGGGGTCAGACAATCCATAAATACAGAAATCAGATACAGACTGTGCTAAATGTGATGATGAAAGTACACAGTGTCATGATAGAGATTTCTAGGGGAACCTATTTCACACATAGCAGTAGTTAAGGAAGACTTCCCATAAGAGATGTTTTGGATGAGAGCTGGAAGCCTAAAGAAGAGTCAAGAGGAGCTCTCTAGGCATAGTACCAGCAATAGAGTAGATGAGAAAGAGCTCAGAAAGCTTTGAGAACCTCTAGAAAGCCTGCAGGACTGAGCGCAGTGAAGGAAAGCAAGGAGGAAGAAGGCAGAGCCAGGTCACTCAGGCCTCTGTAACCACAATGAGGTATTCAAAACTAATTTCTAAGTCTCTGGGAAACCAGTAAGGGCTTTGAAGTGGGGAGTAATATGGACTGTTTTACATTTTCAAAAAGATCACTGAAGAGAGAATGAATGGGAGTTGCCTAAGAGGGCACAGTGGGAGAGCAATGGGACAGCCTAAATTAAAGTGCCTGGTGGCCTAGAAGAGAGAGGACTGGAGAGACTCAGGGTGCATTTTGGAGGCAGAGCTAAGAGGACTGACTTGTAGATTGTGGAGAATAAAGAAAGGAAAACTATCTGGGTTTGGCCTTAGCAACTGTAAGGGGTGGTACAATCATTTTCAGAGAAAGGAAAGACTGCAATATGATCAGATGAGAAATGGAGTGTAGGGACAATCAGATGTTCTGTTTCAGAAATGTTTAAGTTTGAGGTATTCCCGAGACAGCCAAGTGATGTGCTAAAAAGGGCAGTTGGATTATGGAGACAAGTCTAGAACTCAAAGAGGGCTAAGTCAGTGATAGAAACTTGAAAGTCTTCAGAAAATAGTTTGTATTTGAATCCAAAAAAGAGTGAGTACAGGGAGGAGAAAAAGAAAAGAAAACCCAGGACCTTTGGGGTTTCCAAAATCACAAGAATTGTAGAGGATAAGAAACTAAAAAGGAAGCCAGAAAGCCACAGTCATGAGGTGAGAAGAAAATCCAAGTGATGGCTTTGGACAAATTAAGAAAAACCAACCAACCAAACAAACAAAACAAATCCTGGGAGAGGTAAGTGCTGTAGGAATGAAGGAGTAATCAACTGTGTCAAAGGCTGCTGAGAATCCATTTGTAACCCCCAAACCTCCTTAATGGCGGCCAATACCACCAATCAGGAAGGCCAATATCCGTAGTCTCTGAGCACTAGATAGGCAATTTATTTAACATTTCTGAGTCTCAGTTTCTCCATTAGTAAAATAAGGACAATGCATACACTTCAGCCATTTGTAAATATTGGATAAGAAACCCCCCAAGAAATGGGGACACCTGTGTATACATGCTTCGGGTTGATGAAGAGTAGATGGCTACATACTGCACAAAAGGGGTCTAATCAATGGCAGTACACTGAGGAGAGCTCAGCAAGACCGGTTCTTCATTTTCTGTGTCTTCAAGGATGTTTCCTTTCCTCCAGGAATAAGGTGGGTCCCTCTGAAATGAAGGTTTCCTTGAAGCTTCCCCTACTTCAAGGAAGGTCAGCTAGGTTTTATGTCCTGCTGCAGATGAGAAGGGTAACAGGAAGCTGAGTGACCTTCCTGCTTCTGCTGTTCTCTCCAATGCTATTGGGTCATATTTTGGGGTAGTATGTCTGGAAATTCATCATTATCAACATCTTGATAAAAGGCCAACAAAGTGAAATAGGAAATGTTAGCAGGTGAACATGGTGTGTCCTTATTGTGGTTAAATCTTACAATGAAAACTACAACTGACTCTTCAGAAAGAGCTGTAGCCTATCTTTAGGGTCAACAGCAGCATCCTAGATCTCTGCCTGTCTAGGGGTCACAGCTAATTCCAGAAACTTTCCACACAATTTGGTGGCTACTCTCACAGCTTTCAGTAGATGTGGGGTCTGTCATTTATTACATCACCAGCTTTCTTTGTGTGTGGCAAATGGGGTGGAGGTGGGGACACCAAGCCAAAGCAAAATCCTGGCTTTCTTCAGAAGCCCTCTCCAACCCTTTCTACTATTTGTTGAGATTGCCACCCATGGCTCAGGGAATTTCATTTTTAGGTTTGCTTTCTCAGTAAATGATACCTTCTGATACCATCTTCCCTTCAGGAATTCTGGGTCAATTGAGCCCAAGTGAATCACTTGTCTCAGGAATGGCGCTGGTTCTGATAGAAAGCCCCAGAATGTAGATCTATAGCTTCCTAGTCTTGCTTTCATTTTGTTTTATTGGTGGGGAATAGGGCCTTTTTAAAAATATGATGAATTGCATCTAGAAGAAGTATTTCCCATGTTTCTCAACTTAGGTTAGGTGGCAGGTCTGATCAAGTAAATTGGTATCTTAGACCAACAGCTCTTACACTTTTTATGTTCGTGCTATTTTTAGTAGCCTAACTTGAAAGGATTAAAAGACTCATGTAACAGTTACTACTGATCCATCTAAACTGTGGAAAATAATACTGTCTCATGGTCAAAATTGATTTCAGTGTTCCTGTGGTCTCTCAGTAACAGTTTTACTGTTTGATACAATATCTACCATCCTGAGAACTCCTTCCTATAAACACAGAAGACAATGTTCTGAAGTGATCCAGGAAAGCACCTTCTTGATTCTGACATGATCTCTTCCTGTGAGTTTAGCTCTGCCCCACACCTTGTTGTACAACCCAGAGTGAAAAGCTTAGGCAGGCAGGTATTGCTGAACAGAACCTTTAGTGATGCCCAATGTATTGGACATGCTGACCAATAACTAGAAATATTATCTATGTTTTTGATACATATGCATGCTGGTCTGGAAAAACAGTCCAAGATCACTCTGACTTTCACTGTTCTCTCATTTTCCTCTTTTTCATGTAACTGTCTTCAACTTCTGCTTTTACTAGGACTGTGTGTGTGTGTTTTCTAGGATAATCTCTTTCTTTTCCTCTAGGTCAAATGAGTTCACAAAACAATACTCTTTCTCTCTCTCTCTATTTATTTGACAAAATAAAGATATCTAAACATAATTCTGGTTCTCAGTAAAAGAATTCAGTTTTGAGAAACTGCAATACTGAAAAAAATGAGTTTGGTTCTCATGATTTTCAGTTGCTCTGTACTTACGTAGTGTTGATCTGGATTCCTGTCCCTTCCAGATCATGATACTTTCCTGTGAACACAGGTAATATGCAGAGTATATGTAGTGCAGAGCACAAGGCTTAGTCTGTGTTAATTTCCCTTTTTTTTGTGGCCCTCTCTTCTTCTGGGTACCTTTCTGTATCTGGTGGTATCGGGGCTGAAGGACTTCAGCTGTAGGACTTCAATCTGGTTTAAAGGATGGAAGAATTAGAAGTGATAGCCAATCACCAAAGTCATAGGCTGACTTTTTAAAAAATTATTTATTTTTATTTTTTAAAAATAGCAGAATGTATTTCACAGTACACATAAGGAGAACAATTTTTCAGTTATAAATAGGCTGACTTTTTAAAATGGTAAAAAAATGCATATTAACTCTGTCTTCCTAAGATACATAGTATTGTTTTGTGAACTCATTTGACTCAGAGGCAAAGAAAGTGGTTATCCTAGAAGACAAAACACACACACACACACGCATACAATCTTAGTAAAAGCAGAAGTTGAAGACAGTTACGTGAAAAAGAGGAAACCAAGAGAGAACAGTGAAAGTCAGAGTAATCTTGGACTGTTTTTCCAGACCAGCAAGCATATGTATCAAAAACTTAGATATATTTCTAATTATTGGTCAACATGTCCAATACATAGCCCTTCATAAGAAACATAGCCCTCCTTTTAAACACCAAGATTACATTTTTTCCCCAAGGAGATGTCAGTAAGTCCATTCTCCTCTTGACCTGGATTTTCCTGACCTAGACAGCAGGATAAAAATTGGGAAAGTGGGAGACTTTGGAGCTGGTTATCCTTGGTATCAAGTGAGACTGTTACCTGATCTCATGGGACTTTCTTCTGAGAGACCATAAAAACAACTGCTACTCAAGTTAGTTAGACCTTCCAGAGGAGGAAAGAAATAGAATTTATCCATTGCTTGCATTCCATATTGGCAAATGTTTGCTCCTAAGTCATTAATTCTTTTACACTTCTGGGTTGCATATATGTGGAACCTAGCAGGTTTCTAGTTATTTCATCTTTCAGCATTGACTAGGACAAGAGGCAAGATGTGTGCAGTGTGGGTGTGTATAAAATACTGTTAGGTTTGCCTACATGGAATTAATCAGAAAAGCAATGTTTGCCGGTGTAGGATCTGTGGTTTGATAACAAGTGTGACAATGACAGAAGCAGGTGAGGCCAAGAGAATCCAAAAGAAGCCATGGGTGGAATATGACACAGTCCACCCCTGACACTGCACATATACTCAGGAGCTCCAGTTATATCTGGCTGTTGTACTACTATAAAAGACCTCTAGTGTACATGCATGTGAACAGCACATTGTCACTTTATTCTCAAAAGGGAGATTCAGTCAATCAGAGTTGCCTTCAAGGTAGTGACTAGCTGTAATCTCTGAAAAGACTTAAATTAAGAATGCCAGGTGCGATGGCAGGTGCCCATAACCCCAGCTCAGGAGGCTGAGGTAGGAGATTGCAAATTCAAAGCCAGCCTCAGCAATTTAGCAAGGCCCTAAGCAACTTAGCCAGACTCTGTCTCAAAACAAAAAATAAAAAGGGCTGGGGATGTGGATCAGTGGTTAAGCACCCTTGGGTTAAATTCTCAGTTCTAAAACAAAACAACAACAACAAAAAACACTTAAGCTACAATTCCTATAACAGATCCCAAGGCTACAAGAGATATCTATAAGAGGTATCTTTCATCTCCTTTCTTCAACCTCTATTCTGGAATCCCCTCATCTTCATTTGGGTGCCTGTTGGAATGATGTGGATCCTCCCCTCTGAAGGTATGTATCTATATTTACTTTGCTATTGTCAGGCTCTGGCTGTTACAATTGTTCCTTTGCTAGACATAACACTACCAAGAGATACCTTAGTGAATTTCTGAATTTCTGACACATTATTTTTTTTAAAAAAATTCTTACAATTCTGGATTCTTCCTCATGAATATAAGCATCAATTGTCTCTGATGCGACAGGAATCTTTTACTTTATCTGTTGGTTTCTGGTGTAAGGAACTCCAAGTGAACAGGTAGTCCATAGTTTCAGTTCAGTAGGAAATTTTCTGTGTCACTGAGCAAAAGCATCCCTCCATTTCACTCTGCCATCCCATATCCCAGAACCAGATTCTTTAATTTTATACAACCCAAGCTGGAAAGTACAAACTCTATGAATTTCAGAAGTGATGGTGATAGAACCCAGTTCTGTTTTGACCCCATGATTTCAGATCCATGTATTTTTCCTGTTCAGGTTAAAGCATCACTGTATATCATCTAGTTCTTAGCCCCTATTCTACAGCTTAGAGACACACAGCCAATTTGAGATGGTGCCTTAGCTAACCTTTGATAGTGTTTTCTCAAGGCAGCTTCTCTTGATGAAGGTGTACATACAACAGTGGATCCTGTTGGCACTTCCTTTGGCATGAATAGAGAGAGATTTTGCTCCAAGAACATGCTGAATAGAATACACTAGACGTTATAAGCTGGTGGATGGTGGTGCGGAGGGAGGTAAACCAACATCATAAGATTTCTATTCCAGTAAGATCAAATCACTACCCTTTTTGTGGTGGAAGTAGCTGTAATTGACCTACTATTAAATAAGGTTGCTTCAATTGAGGTGCCAAATTGATGGTTCAAGGTGCTAAACTGATGGCTCAGAATTTTCTTAACCTGCAGGAAAACTGGACACTCACTAGTAGTGATATCAGTCTTGGTGAGAGGAAGTCCACAGTATTAGGTCTGTCTAGTGTCTTTATGCCTGCTATGTGGCCATTCTATTAATTGGTTCATTTCATTGGGCCTGATTGCTCATGATGGGGGCAAATGGACACCCACAGTTATTCTGTCCTCTTAATTGTTGAGAGCCTCCTCTGCAGGGAACACTTTCCAGTGAGCCCTAATGAGAGACACAAAGATCTGCATGCTTAGACTAGTTTACATTCCTCTTCCCCAGAATTTCAATGTTTTTTTTTTTTTTTTAGTGTTTTTCCAGGCTCCTCAACAACTAGCCAAGTCATTCACCACTTACCAGAAGTCTCTATACCTCAAGCCACATCTCATTTCAGTAGAACTGAATGAGCAAGGGTGTTGCAAGAAGCTCTACATACTGGGAGGATATCCCTATACCACTGTCCTCTAGAAATGTACCTGACTGGGGTTGTAATGACAATTGCCCATTTAAAAAAATCAGTGCCAACATAATTATGCCAGTGCATCTGTGACCCCAGATTAAGTTCTTTTCTCATCTGACTAAGTTGGTTGTAGAGAACCCCTAGGAAATATATAGACTTTTGTTTTAGAAGAAACATTGGTGTGATAGGTATAGATGGTTTGGGAGTTTGAGCTACATGTTTATGAAATTTACTTGTGACTTCTTGAATTTGGGGGGCTCAATCCCTAATGTACCATTTCCAAATGTGTGTGTGTGCAAACATGTTCACATACTTTTATATATGTATGTATATAAATATATAAATAAATAAGTTTGTCCTGCTCAAACTTATGACATAGTAGGTTAAATAATATCCAGTACATGATGGGCAGCTTTGTTAGCTAGCCCATGATGTCAGTACTTGGTTCCTCCCAAGGTCCAGTAGAATGCCAGGCATTTGTTTTCAAATGCAAAGTTCTTCTTGGCTGTGGAAACCATGGGCTTGCTCTCAAACTCTAGGAGATCATGTAGCAACTCTCCGTTTGGGGATTGCCTGGTCCTCTATGCTACATCCCATCTACCATTCTTTCCTTTGATATACAGCCAGAGTGGGAGGACACATGGGTTCATGGTCTCAACTTTCTTTTTTTCTGGGTCTTATGTAATAACTGGCAGCCTTCTGAGTCACTTGATGAAGAGATTGAAGCAATATTCCTAAGTGTAGCATATATTATCTCCCAAACCCAAAGAAGCCAACTTAGGGCTTAAAGGTACACATTTTTATCAGTGTTAGGAGATGCAAGATAAAATTTGTACTGAGAGATATATTGTCCAATAGAGTAATCACTAGCCCAACATTTAGATTTAAATAGCCATTATTTTAAAAAATTTCAAATACATACATACATATTTATACACATACATATATAAAAGTATGTGAACATGTTTGCACACACACACACATGCACATATACACACACACCTTTATTTTTCAACTCCACAGTTTTACTAGAATCTTTCTTTCTTTTTTCTTTTCTTTTTCTTTTGTAAAGAAATTGGGGTTTTACTATGTTGCCTAGGCAGGTCTTGAACATCTGGGCTCTCTCCTGCCTCAGCCTCTTGAGCAGCTGGGACTACAAGTGTGCACTATTGCACCTAGCTTTTCACTAGCCATATTTCAAGTAGTGGTGACTTTATAGGACAACACATATAATGTACATTTCTATCATGGCAGAAAGTTCAATTGGATGGCATTGCCTTAGAGGCTGGGGTGAAACAGATTCTAGGCAAGCACCCTTCTTCTGAGCTGCAGCCCCAGCCCTTTCCCAGGCTTTTTCCACTGCAGCAGATTGCAGAAGGACTGAGTCTAAGCAGATGTTTCTCTTCTGTCTTGTCTAAGGCAAACATGAGCTCTCCAATTGCACTTCTGTGCAATTAAGTTTTGTCTCACGCAGTGTGACAATAAATTCTCTTTGCATTTCAATAAATGAAGTAAGTATTTTATCTAAAGACTAGGTTTGCTGTAGTGACTCTCCATATTTGATTTCTCTTCCTTGGCTTCAGTGAAGCAGTTTTTCTTTTTAAAGAAAGTTTCTACACAGATCACAGATATTATTTATATTCAGAGAAACTGGGCTGACTTGAATGGTGTGGCAGACAGCAGAATCCCTGAATGCTGCAGTTCTGTATTCCATCTGTACTTCATGAAAAGCAAGGATCATTGTCCCCAACAGAATGCAGCTAAATGGCAGCTGGAGCATGAATGGACAGGAAAAACACTCTCCTCCCTCTAATAACACCACTTCTGGCAGACAGGCGAGGTTCTCTTCTGAATGTGGGAAAGAGATGCTGTTATGATAAGAGTAATTATTAGACATTAGTTAAAATCCCATTTGGGGAGTGTTATATTGCTGCTATTTTAAAAGACCCTCCAAGTTTCAGGGAGAGATTAATTAGTGTCAATGAAGGATCTCCAACATAAAAACAAATTAAGCCCCCTTATGCAGCTTTGCTTGGGTGTCCTTGAGTTGTTTTTCCTTTGTGACAGGGACAGTGTTTGGTCTGATCTATTCTGATTGGAGAGAAGGGAAGGGAACTTACATTTTCATAGGGCATCTGATGTGCCAGACACCATGATAGGTACTTTAAAAGAAGGAGGCATCTTTGAACTAGGATTTCTCATTGTTCCCACCAGCCCACTGCAGAACATTTGCCAAATTGAGGCATTTGTGCCCTAGGAGTGTCTTTGTGACACAAATTGAATCATCTATTTTGAGTGGCCCCTCCCAAACCACTCTGGATTATTTGGTTCCATTTCAAAAGAAAACAGGGAGTTAAAAAACATTTTTCAGTTTTTTTTCTCTTAAGTTCTCCCATGAATACTAAAAAGCATTTGCTTCCGGAGGGCTGACTTATAGTATATTTTTAGAATGTGGCATCAGGTCCAATTCCTATCTGAAAGAAGTTGCACTAAATTTTATTCTTTGTCCAGTTTCATTGACTTCAATTAATATTTCCTCATCTCTTCCATCAAATATTTGAACTCATAACCCAGATTTTCTAAGACAAATCTCATTTTGTGTACTTCAATTATTGTCAGTTTAGGAAAATCATTACATATGAACTTAAATGCATTTTGATCACTTTCTTATCCTTGTGTCATTTATTATATAAATAAATTCACAAATCACACAAAAATCTTACATTATATACCTAATTTTATTTTCAGGAAATATGTACATCTGTCACTCAAGTGACAGATGAAAATCTGTCCCATTTATCTCTATTGATTTTGCTGGCAGTATAATCTTAAACGAATTATTTAAAACAGAGAGGAGAAGATTCTGTTTT
>PVHX01018356.1:0-37217 GCA_004024805.1 Geosciurus inauris | reverse complement strand
ATATAAAGATGTTTAATATGAAGAATGTAATCTGCTTATAATTTTGTGCAAAGTTAGAAAAATTATGATTGTAACAATTTTTTTTCTATTTGCCTCAACAAATGTTTTCAGTGAATAGTGTGTACAGCTTCTGAAAATTTGTTTTTTTCTGTTATGTTTGATAACATGTATTAAAATGCAACTTTTGAGAAAAAAAATAGGAGGGAAATACATGAGTAGACACAATACTAAACAGGCATGAGTAAATTGAGTCATATGAAAATATATTATGTAAATCAGAGGTAGTTAACACGAAGCTAATGTAGGATAGAAAATGTTGTGTTTGCCAATTGAGCAATAAAACTTGGAAACAGAATGTAAAACATACTTGAAAATCTAAAATGTTAAATGGATGAAGGAAAATAAAGGAATTGATTTTGAAGTTGGTCCCATATTGTACCCAATTTGTACTGACTTGGGGTTAGTGTTAGAGAATTAACATGTATATGGAGATATAAAAAAGTTCTTAAAAAATTACTTCGAAAAATATGTGGAAAGAAATACCCAAAATTGTACAATTTTACAGACGAATTTCTCAAGATGAAAATCTACAATCAGAATATGAGAATATCACACCGAACCTCATTGATGATATACAGTGATATGTGAACACATCAGCAATAAAAATTAAACCTAAGAAGTGATGCACATTTAAAACTTCAGGAACCTTGATTTAAGGAAATTTAGGATTCGAGAGAGAAATATGAAAAATGTGATATCTTATTTTCTACTGCCTTGGGGTTATTGTTTGGGAATAAACAAGGATATGGGGAAATATAAATATTCCTGAGAATGTTGCTCCGAATATAGGTGGGAAAGCATAGCCGAATTCATAGATTCTTACAGAAACATGTGTCAACAGAGAAAATATGTGAGAGAATTAACCTGAATTTGGAGAAATATTAATATTCATAAAAATGTACTTCTGAAACTTCGTGAATAAAACATGAATATATAGGATCCTACATAAAAACGAGTAATGTGAGAGTCATTTGAATATATATTATGTCCATAAATGGAAGACAGACTGAATCTCATATTGGATATAGAGAAAAAGTCTGAATTAAATAGACATTCAGTGTAGATTGATAATTTGAGTAAAAAAGAATGAAAAGGCCAAATAGAGCTCAGAATATTAAAGAGCTATTGAAAGGTACATGCCTACACTGGCCTTCTTCCCATATTCTTATATCAATTGCCCCAGCTGCCACCTGTTGCTAATGATTGTCTTTCTGGAAAGATGTTAATTAGGGCTCTGATTGCTGAATAAATTTCACCTGGACCTTTTTCTCTATCTGTAACCTATAGGACAATGGATCAACTGCCAAGCATAATCTGGGTCTATCACAGATAAGGTGAAAAGCTGAGAAGTTCAAAGACAGAATAAGCCATAGCAAGAGGGAATACTCATGTACTTTTTGGGATCCAGATACCACCTATGGCAGTCTTATCTTTCCTGAAAAAAAACTGTATCACCACTTTTTAATTATCTGTCTTCAATGGTTCCTTTGGTCTGCTTCTTTAACATTACACTGGTGCATATGAGGAAACACCACTTATCAGAAGTAACCTAAGGTTACTTAGGTTACTGTGATGCCTATAGAAATGAAATATTAAAATTTGAAAAGAAAAAATACATGGTAAAAATCACATAAATCTTCTTGAATTGAAGACAAGATGGAATTATGCACATATGAAAGTATATTATGAAATTGAAAGTTGTCCTGACTAATGTTAGGGTTAGACAATTAACATAAAGGTGGAATAGTATACATAATCATGACCTTGTGCTTGTGAGAATGTGTGTAATGCATAAGTGAATAGAAAAATTTGTACAAAATGATGAGTCACAGAGTCATAACTAATATATTATGTAAATATGAGAACATGTGTATGAATCTCACATATGAATACCTGTGATGTATATGCAAATTTCCCAGGGAAAACTAAAAATTAAAGGCTAAATCCTTATGAGAATTAATATGATTGTCTATGGGATGAAATAAAGGTGGTTTACATATAGAAATATGTGAAAGTTTCCATGCTGACTTGGAGTGACTTAGGGTTAGGGTTAAAGAATTAACATGAACATGGCAATATATGTATATTCTTTACCAGAAAGCTTTTTAAAATAAGAGGGAAAATACATGAGTAGACACAATACTTAACAAGGATGAGTAAGTGAGGGTCATATCAAAATATATTATGTAAACTAGTGGTACTTAGGATAGATCTCATGTAGGATAGGAAATGTTGTGTATGCAAACTGAACAATGAAAATTGGAAACAGAATAGTATGCCAAACACACTTGAAAATCTATAATATGTTAACTGGCTGAAAGAAAATGGAGAAATTGATTCTGAAGTTGTTCAAATATTGTATCCATGTATTGCTGAATTAGAGTTAGGGTTAGAGAATTAACGTATATAGAGATATGAAAGTTCTTAAGACAGTACTTCTGAAAATATGTGGAAAGAAATTCTCAAAATTGTAAAATTTTACAGAAGAATTATTCAGATCACTGTAAAATGAAATCTACAATGTGAATATAAGAATATCACAATAGGGGCTGGGATTATGGCGCAGTGGTAGCGTGCTCGTCTAGCACGCATAAGGCACTGGGTTCGGTCCTCAGCACCACATAAAAGTAAAATAAAGATATTCTGTCACCTACAACTAAAAAAATAAACATTTAAAAAAAAAAAAGAATATCACAATAAACCTCATTGAGGCTATACAGTAATATGTAAGCACATTTGACATTGAAAATTAAAACTAAAAATGATACACATTTAACAATTATTTCAGGGAACTTGGATTTAAGGAAATTTAGAATTTGATTGAGAAATATGTAAAATTTAATATCTTATTTTCTAGTGCATTGGGTTTAGGGCTTTGGAATAAACATGAATATGGAGAAATATGAATATTCCAGAGAATTTCCCTCTGAATATAGTTGGCAATACTTACTCGATTTAATAGAATCTTATAGAAACTTGTGTCAATAGAGATCATTAAGAACATATATTATTGTAATATGAGCAAGCAGATCAAACTCCTACATAATAGTTTAATGTATGTATCAAATGTAACAAAGTAAAATGCAAATAGGAGTATTAAACTTGGAAATTTATATTTTGGTAACTTGAACTAAGGAATTTTTTGAAACATACAGATAGAGTTAAAAATTTTATCATATTTTGTACTAGCTGAATTTTAGGGTGAGAGAATAACCTCAATTTGGAGAAATATGAATATTCAAAAAATGTACTTCAGAAACATGTGAAAAAACAGATGAATATATAGAAACCTACACAGGAATGAGTAAAGTGAGAATCATTGGAAAATATATTATGTACATATGTGGAAACAGACTGAATCTCACATTGAGTATGGAGAAGAAGCCAGAATTAAATAGACAGTCAATGTAGATATTAAAAAGCTATTGAAATGCTCATGTCTACAGTGTCCTTTTCCCCACATTCTCATTACAAACTACCCCAGCTGCCACCTGTTGCTCATGATTGCCTTCCCAAAAAGATGTTAATTAGAGATCTCCCTGCTCAACTTTCATCTCGACCCTTTTCTCTATCTGTGAGCTATATGACAATGGATTATCTCATCAAGCATAATCTGGGCCTATCAGGAAACAGAAATGACAGATAAGGTAAAGAGTTGAGCAGAACAAAGAGAGCATAGGCCATATCAAGAGGGAATACACATGTAATTCTTGGGATCCATATGCCACCTAAGGCCATCTTATCATTCCTGAGAGAACTCTGTCAGCACTTTTCAATAACCTGTCTTCAATGCTTCCTTTGGTCTGCTTCTCTAATATTATACCCAATATTAGGAAGAGACACCACTTATCCCAAGTAACCAATGGTATTACTGTGATGCCTACAGAAATGGAATAGTGAAAATTGAAAAGAAAAGGCAAAATACACTGTAAAAGTCATATAAAGCTCCTTAGACATATGTCAAGATAAAATCATGCAGATGAAAATAAATTATGAAATTGAATGTTGTTCTAAGGTTAGTGTTAGACAATTAATATAAAAGTGGAATAATATACATAATCATGACTATGTACTAGTGAGAACGTCTGTAATGCATAAGTGAATACATAAATCCAATGCAGGGATGAGTCATAGGTAGTCATAACTAATATATTATGTAAATATGAGAACATGAGTATAAATCTCAGATATGAATACCTGTGATGTATAGGCAAGTCTCCCAGTGAAAATAAAAAATGAAAGGCTAAATACTCTTGGAAATGAATACGGGTATCCATGGAATGAAGAGAAGTCAGTTTATATACAGAAATATCTGAAATGTTCCATGTTGACTTGGACTGACTTCGGGTTAGGGTTAGATCATTAACATGAATATGGAGATATGTGTTTTCTTTAGAAAGAGCTTCTGAAAATAAGATGGTAAATACATGAGTAGACCCAACACTAAACAGGGATGATTAAATTGACTGTCCTAAGAAAATACATCATATACACAGTGATAGTTAGGACGAAGCTCATGTAGGATAGAAAATATTGTGTATGCTAATGGAACAATGAAAATTGAAAACAGAATCCAAACACCACTTGATAATCCAAAATATGTTAACTGGATGAAAGACAATGGAGGAATTGATTCTGAAGTTGGTCCAACATTTTATCCAATTGTTACTGACTTAGGGTTAAGGACAGAGAATATGTATATGGAGATATAAGAAAGTTCTGAAGAAAGAACTTCAGAAATATATGTAAAAAGTAATACCCGAAATTGTAAAATTTTACAGACGAATTATTCAAGTCACTACCAGATGAAAATCTACACTGTCAATATGAGAATATCACACTGAACATCATTGATTATATACAGTGATATGTGAGCACATTAACATTGAAATTAAAACTAAAAAGTGACACATATTTTAAAAATTATTTCAGGGAGCCTGGATTTAAGGAAATTTTGGATTTGGGAGAGAAATATGTAAAATATAATATCTTATTTCCTACTGCATTAGAATTTGGGTTTGCAAGTAAACATAAATATGAAGAAATATGAATATTCCTGAGAACGTCCCTCTGAATATAGATTGGAAAACAGTTGAAGTCATAGAATCTTACAGAAACTTGTGACAAGAGAGAGCTTTAAGAACATACATTATGTTAATATGAGAAAGCTAGTCAAAACTCCTATATAATATATATAATGTATGTATCAAATATGAAATAATTAAATGAAAATTGAAGGAGAAAAAAACTTGCAAATTTATATATGTAGACCTTGAATTAAGGAATGTTAGGAAAGGTAAAGAGATAGGTAAAAATTTATCAAATTTGTACTGGCTCAGTTTAAGGTTGAGAGATATAACCTGTGTTTGGAGAAATGTGAATATTCATAAAAATGTACTTCTGAAACTATGTGAAAAAACAAACATAAATACAGAAAATCCTACACAGAAATTAGTAAAGTGAGAGTCATTGGAAAATATATTCTGTCCATAATTGGAAATAAGACTGAATCTCATATTGGATATAGAGAAGAAGAAAGAATTAAATAGACAATCAGTGTAGATAGATAATTTGAGTAAGAAAGAAAGAAAAGGCCAAATTGAGCCCAGAATATTAAAGAGATATGGAAATATCCATGCCTCCAGTGGCCTTTGTCCCACCTTCTCATTACAAACTGCCCCATCTGCCACCTGTTGCTTATGATTGTCTTCCCAAAAAGATGTTCATTAGGGCCCTCCCAGCTCAATAACTTTCACCCGGACCCTTTTCTCTATCTGTAAGCTATACACAAACGGACCATCTCAAAAAATATAATCTGGGCCTATCACAAAAGCAGAAATGACATATAAGCTGAAGAGTTGAGCAGAACAAAGAGAGCATAGGCCATATCAAGAGGGAATACACATGTACTTCTTGGGATCCATTTACAACCTAAGGCCATCTTATCATTCCTGAGAGAAAACTCTGTCACCACTTTTCAATAACCTTCCTTCAATGCTTCCCTTGGTCTGCATCTCTAATATTATACCCAAGTATATGAGTAAACACCACTTGCCACAGTTAGCTGAGGGTATTACTGTGATGCCTGTAGTATTGGAATATTGAAAATTGAAAAGAAATGACAAAATACACTCTAAAATTCATATAAATCTCCTTGGATTTAAGACAAGAGGAAATTATTCACAGATGAAACTAAATTATGAAATTGAATGTTGTCTTGAATAAGGTTAGGGTTAGATGATTAACATAAAGTCAGAATAATATACATAATCATGACTATGTGCTTGTGAGAACATCTAAAATGCACAAGTGAATACATGAAATCAAACACAGGGATGAGTCATAGGTAGTCATATCTAATATATTGTGTAAATATGAGAGCATGAGTATAAATCTCACATATAAATACCTGTGATGGATTTGCAAGTCTCCCAGTAAAATCTAAAAATTAAAGGCTAAATACACTTGGAAATGAATATGGTATCCATGGAATCAAGAGAAGTTAGTTTACATACAGAAATGTGTCAAATGTTCCATCCTGACTTGGACTGACAGTGTAAGTTTTAGAGCATTAACATGAATATGGAGATATATGTGTATCTCTTAGAAAGAGCTTCTGAAATGTGGAGGGAAAAGAAATGAGTAGACACCATACTAAAGGGATAAGTAAATTGAGAGTCATAAGAAAATATATTATATTAACCAACGGTAGTTAAGGTGAAGCTCATGCAGGATACAAAATATGGTGTATGCAAATTGAACAATAAAAATTAGAAATACAATGCCAAACAAACTTGAAAATCCATAATTTGTTAACTAGATGAAAGAAAATGGAGGAATTGATTCTGAAGTTTGTCCAATATTGTATTCAGTTAGTACAGACTTAGGGTTAGGGCTAGAGAATTAACATGCACATGGAGATATAAGAAAGTTCTTAGGAAAGTACTTCTGAAAATATGTGGAAAGAAATACCTGAAATTGTAAAATTTTACAGGTGAATTATTCAAGTCACTGTCAGATGAAATTCTACAATATGAATATGAGCATATCACACTGAACCTCACTGAGGATATACAGTGATAAGTGAGCACATCAACATTGAAAATTAAACATAATAAGTGATACATATTTACAAATTCTTCCAGAGAACCTGGATATAAGGAAATTTAGTATTTGAAAGAGAAATATGAAAAATATAATATCATATTTTCTATGGCCTTAGGGCTAGGGTTTGTGAAAAAACAGGAATATGGACAAATATGAATATTCCTGAGAATGTACCTCTGAATATAGGCGGGAAAACATAGTCAAATTCAAAGAATCTTACAAAAACTTGTGTCAACAGGGAGCCTCAAACACACACATTATGGTAGTATGGGAAATATAGTCAAAACTCTTATATACTATGTATAATGTATGTATCAAATGTAACATAGTAAAATGAAAATGGAAGGAGAATTGAACTTGGAAATTTATATTTGTGGACCTTGAATTATGAAAGTTTATGAAAGGTAGAGACATAGGTAAAAATTCTATTAAATTTTGTATTAGCTCAGTGTAAGGGTGAGGGTTTTAACCTGAATTTGGAGAAATATGAATATTCATAAGAATGTACTTTTGAAACTATGTGAAAAAACATACATGAATGTATAGAATCCTACACAGAAATGAGTAAAGTGAGAGTCATTGGAAAATATATTATGTGCATAAATGGAAGATGGCCTGAAACTCATACTGCATATAAAGAAGAAGCCAGAATTAAATACACAGTCAGTGTAGATAGATAATTTGAGTAAGAAAGTTAAAAAAAAAAAAGACCAAATTGAGCTCTGAATATCAAAGAACTATTGAAATGTCCATGCCTTCAGTGGCCTTCTTCCCACCTTTTTATTACAAATTGCCATATTTGCCACCTGTTGCTAATGATGTTCTTCCCCAGAAGAAGAAAATTAGAGCCCTCCCTGCTTAATAAAACTTACCTGGACCCTTTGCTCTATCTGTAATCTATTTGCCAATGGACCATCTCATCAAGCATAATCTGGGCCTATCATAGAAGCAGAAATGAAAAGGTGAAGAATTGAGAAGAACAAAAACAGCATAGGCTATATCAAGAGGGAATACACATGTACTTCTTGGGATCCAGATACCACTTAAGGCCTTCTTATCTTTCTTGAGAGAACACACTGTCATCACTTTTCTATAACCTGGCTTCAAAGCTTCCCTGTGTCTGCTTCTCTAATATAATACTCAAGCATCTGAGGAAACACCACTTGTCTCAGGTAACCAACAGTGTTACTGTGATGCCTATAGAAATGGAAAATTGAAAATTGAAAAAGAGGAAAAAAAATTGTAAAAGACATATAAATCTCCTTATATTTAAGACAAGATTAAATTATGCATATAAAAGTAAATTATGAAATTGAATTTTGTCCTGACTAAGGTTAGGGAAAGACAAAATATAGAGATGAAAGAATATACATAATCATGACTATGTACTAGTGAGAATGTCTGTAATGCATAAGTGAATAAATAATATCCAACACAGGGATGAGACATAGATAGTCATAACTAATAAATTATGTAAACATGAGAAATGAGTATGAATCTCACATATGAATACCTGTAATGTATATGCAGTCTCCCTACAAAACTAAAAATTAAAGTCTAAATACTCTTGGGAATGTATATGGGTATCTGTGGATTGAAGACAGGTTGGTTTACATACAGAAATATCTGAAATGTTCCATGCTGACTTGGACTGACTTAGGGTTAAGATTAGAGCATTAAAATGAATATGGAGATATATATGTATTCTTTAGAAAGAGCTTCTGAAAATAAGAGGAAATACACATGAGTATACACAATACTAAACATGAATGATTAAATTGAGAATTCTAAGAAAATATATTATATAAACCAGCAGCAGTTACAATGAAGCTCATGTAGGATAGAAAATGCTGTGTATGCCAATTGAACAATGAAAACTGAAAACAGAATGCCAAACATACTTGAAAATCCATAATATGTTAACTGGATGAAAGAAAATGGAGAAATGGATTCTGAAGTTGGTCCAATATTGTGTCCAGTTTGTACTGTCTTAGGGTTAGGATTAGAGAATTAACATGTATATGGAAATATAGGAAAGTTCTTAAGAATGTAATTCTGAAAATAAGTGGAAAGATACACCTGAAATTGTAAAATTTTACAGACAAATTATTCGAGTCACTATTAGATGAAAATCTACAATGTGAATATGAGAATATCACACTAAACTTCATTGATTATATACAGTGATATGTGAGCACATTAACATTGAAAAGTAAACCTTAAAATTGATACACATTTAAAAACTATTTCAAGGAACCTGGATTTAAGGAAGTTTAGAATTTGAGATAGAAATATGTAAAATTTAATATCTTATTTTCTACTGCCTTAGGGTTATGATTTGGGAATAAATATGAATATGGGGAAATATGAGTATTCCTGAGAATGTCCATCTGAATATTGGTGGGAAACCTTAGTCAAATTCATAGAAACTTGTGTGAACAGTGAAACATAAGAACATACTATATGGTAACATGAGATATGTAGTCAAAAGACCATCATAATATGTATAACGTATGTATCAAATGTACCAAAATTAAATGAAAATAGAAGGAAAAATAAACTTGGAAATTTATATTTGGGTTTCTTGAATTAAAGAAGTTTAGGAAATGTACAGGGATAAGTGATTATCAAATTTTGTACTGGCTCAATTTAAGGGTGAGAGAATTAACCTGAATTTGGAGAAATCTGAATATTCTAAATAATGTACTTTGAAAACATGTGAAAAAATATACATGGATATGTAGAATAATACACAGGAATGAGTAAAGTGAGAGTCATTGGAAAATATATTATGTCCATAATTGGAAGACAGGCTGAATCTCAAATTGGATATAAAGAAGATGCCAGAATTAAATAGACAATCAGTTTAGATAGATAATTTGTGTAAGAAAGAAAGAAAATGCCAAATTGAGCTCAGAATATTAAAATATTGAAATGTTCAAGCCTACAGTGGCCTTCTTCCCACCTTCTCATTACAAACTGCTCCAGCTGCCACATGTTGCTAATGATTGTCTTCCAGGAAAGATGTTAATTAGGGCCATCCCTGCACAATACCTTTCACCTGGACCCTTTTCTCTATCTATAAGCTATCTGATAATCATGTGAGCTGTTTCCTTCTGCCACAATCTTCCATCATGATGTTCTGCCTCATCTTGAGCCCCAAGGAATGGAACCTACTGTTTATGGATTGAGACCTCTGAAACTATGAGCCCCCAAATAAACTTTTCCTCTTAAGTTGTTCTGGTTGGGTCTTTAAGTCACAGCAGCAAAACAAAAAAAAAAAACAAAACAAAAACACAACTGGCTAAAACAGCATGTTATTTTTATATGTATAGGAAATGAATGAATGAATATACATATACAAGAATATCCGCTTTAGAGGAAGCTTGGTGAACAAGCTTTAGTAGCCTTATTTTGCCTTTTGAGAGTTAGAGTTCTTTTCTGATTTGTTTTTGTTTGTTTGTGTTTCTCTAGTTACTCCTTCTTACCTTTCCTCTCCCTCTAATAGTCAAATTCTCTTTCTCTTTTGTTTTTGCTATTTTCTCCTCCTTCTTTACAGCAGTTACTTGATACCTCTCTTCTGCTTTCTTTGTTCTCATTTTGAATATTCTGAACTTTCTTTTGACTTTCTACTCCATTTCCTTTTCTCTTAATAAACCATAATTTTAACAATGTAGAACAATTTATGTTTATGTAATTCCTGCCTCTAGCATTTATGTTGCTGCAGTTATCAGTACTGTGAACAGTGTTGTTGACAGTTGCTATATTCTTTAAGGCTAGATCTAGTTCACAGCTGTTTACTGTCATTGCTATTGTTAATTGCCAACACTGCCAGTTCTCTTTTTGTGGTAATCAGTGTTATAGATGTAATATTAGGCTCCAGGTATTTATTTACTTATTTTAATATCTTTATTTTATTTTATGTGGTACTGAGGATTGAACCCAGTGCCTCACGTGAGCTAGGCGAGCGAGTAGCTATTTTCATATCCAATAAAGCATATTTTAAGCAAAAGTTTATCAGAAGAGACAAGGTTCCATTACATACTGGTAAATGGAACATCAGAAAAGAAGATATAACAAGAGTAAATATTTATGCCACAAATGTTAATATACCTAGTCACATCAAAGATTTCTTGACATTACATCTTAGACACCAATACAACAATACTGGACAATTTCAATACAACCCTCTCACCAGCAGACAGGTCATTTGGCATAAAAATCAATAAAGACATCTATGACTTCAACAATTCTATAAATCAAATGGACCTAACAGACATCTATAGAACATTTCATCCCAAAACAGCTGAATTCACTTTTTTCTCAGCAACTCACAAATCCTTCTCCAACATGCATCATATTTTAGGTCACAAAGCAAGTTTTAGCACATACAAAAATTTTTGATACAATCCCTTGCATCTTCTCAGATCACAATGGAATAAAACTAGAAATCAAAAGCAAGAAATACTATAGGAACCCCCAAAATATGGAGACTGAACAATAATAATCTTTTGAATAAGCAATGGATCACACACAAAATTAGAGGAAAAATTGAAGAATTCCTAGAATCAGTTGCTGGGTATAGCAGCCATTTTGTAGAGTCCACAGCTAGTCAGGCTCCCTATGGAAAACTAAATCAACACAGCTTTTCCCCACCTTCAGATAGAAATGAATAAAACCAGAGGTAATATCTCTGAAATGAGAAGTATCAATAATCTGTGTAGAGGGAACATGTATAGTGGCTTGCTGAAAGTTACTGAAGCACCTTACCTCTTACCATGGACAAGGGTAGTGAGGTGGAGCAGATCTGAGAGCTAATCACTCCAGGGAAGTGCTCTCTCTGACTCAGTACTGAGCACAGACTGTGTGGGAGATCAGGCAAAGACGAGCAGAATCCCATAAATCATGGGTAAGGGAAGTGAGAGCTAGGATGCAGGTGGGCCAACACTCTCTCCCAGTCAGCAGAGGAGAGAAGCACCTGCAATTCACAACTATAGGCAGTAAGAAATCAGACACAGGTGGGACGGCTGTTTCTGTTCCAGTTAGCAGGGGGTAACAGCACTGATGATTCACAACTGTGGGCAGTGAGAACTCAGAGATAGCTGGGCCAACAATCTATATCCCAGTCAGCAAAAGGGAATGGTGGCTATGATTCACAACTGCAGGCAGTGAGAGCTCAGATGCAGCCAGCCAACCACCAGACTCTTTATGATGCTCTACAGAAGACCCTGCAGAAGGGAGCAAGTGCACAACATCCTACAGCAGTTGAGTAACAGTCTGAGCCCTGCATCCTGTGATTGCACTCAATAGAAATGACCAACAGATGTAAAACAGCATCCTTTAAGAGTGCTACCTCAGGTGCCTGGGCTGATGAACAAGAACTAGCTGGGAAGAAATCCAGAGCAATGAAGGAAGTAGCACCTCTAGGAAGATCACACCTCTGGACTGATGGGCATCTTTAAAGTTTCCAAATTCACATAAAATCCAAACCAGGAAAACTAAATAACAATTTTCTCTACCTTACCATGGATTACTAAAAATAGCTCTAAGATTGATTTCAATCATACATATTACTCTTCATTGTGATTTAATCATTGTTCTCCTAGTACTCGATATTGTGCCCTCAATCCATCTGATTATATTTCTTCTAATATTTTAAAGCATCAATTAGAATGATTTTTTTTGTTTTCCTAGCCCAGGTTTACAATTCCTCCTTGTATCCTCTATCTCCCCTTTACATTATCTGCTACTGCTTCAAATACCCCATCTTTTTTCCTTGGTTTATATCATTCTTTTTATCATTTCTTCTTTTGCCCAAGTTTTCTCTCTTCTCCAAAATCTTTCCTATAAAGTATAAAAGTATTTTACTATCTTTGATAACTAATTTCTCAACCTCATCTAGAACATTACTACAATTTTATACCTGGATTAGAGGAACTGTGGAGAACATTATAGATTAGTTTTTGTACTTCCTAAGGATGATTAATATGTGGCTTTGCTCTGAAGTAATCATAATAAATAGGGTTTCCTGTCTTCTCTCAAAGTGGTGCTGATATTGGGAACAGCAGAGAACACACACTGAGAGAAAATATCAACACCTAATGTTTTAGTCAGCTTTTTCGCTGCTGTGATGAAAAGACTTGACCAGCACAACTATAGAGGAGAAAGGTTTATTTGAAGGCTCACAGTTTCAGAGGTCTTTATCCATGGAAGTCCAGCTCCATTCCTCAGGGCTCTGGGTGAACAAAACATCATGGTGGAAGAGTGTGGCAGAGAGAATCAGCCCCCATGATTATCAGAAAGCAGAGAGAGAGAATCTACTTGCCAGATACAAATATATACCCCAAATCTACTTTCCAGATACAAATATATACCCCAAAGTCATGCCCCAATTCCCACTTCCTCCAGCCACACCCTACCACTTCAGTTACCACTTAGGTAATCCCAATTAACTCCCTGATTAGGTTAAGGCTATGACCCAATCATTTCTCCTCCAAAACTTCTTGCATTGTCTCACACGTGAGCTTTTGGGGGACACCACACATAAACCATAACACCTGAATATTCACCTACCCTGGGGCTCTTAAGAGTAAGAAGCTTACTAAATAGTCCCATCATAAAAGTAGAAGTGATATTATCCTAGTGAATGAGTAGACCTACAAGTAGTATGAAAAATCAAGGGAACAAAGCACCCCAAACAGCCCTCAACACTTCAACAATTGAGCCCATTGACATCACAATGGAGGAAATGAAGGGAAAGGATTTAGACAGTTCATAGTTAAAATGTTCAATGTACTAAAAGATGTAAAAAATGAAAGTAGGGAGAAAATACAGGAATTAAAAATCATTTCAATAAAGAGAGATTCTGAAAAATAATCAAATGAAAACCCTGAAAATGAAAGATTCAATAAATAAAATTAAAAATCAATGGCAAGAATAATCCATAGATTAGATCACTTTGAAGATAGATTCTTGAAGATAAAGTGTATAATCTTGAAAATAAAGTCAACAATAAAGAAAAGATGTTAAGAGACCATGACCAGAATATTTAAGAAATGTGAATAACATGAAGAGACCAAATCTCAGAATCATGGGTGTAAATAAAGGCTCTGAAATACAACCTAAAGAAAAGTACAATTTCTTCAATGAAACAATATCAGAAAAATTTCTAAATCTTAAGAAAATGATAAAAACCCAAATATAAGAAGCTTATCAAACCTCAAATAGTCAAGATCAAAAAGATCTTCTCTAAGAAACATACACAGAATAAGAATAGAATTGTAAAAGCCACAAGAGAAAAATAGCTCACATTTACAGGTAAGCCAATTCAGATTTCAACTGATTTCTCAACTCAGACCCTAAAAGCTAGGAAGGCTTAGAATAATGTATACCAAGCCCTGAAAGAAAAGGGATGCCATTATTACATATGGCAAGACTATCCTTCAGAATTGAAGATGAAATAAAAACCTTCCATGATAAGCAGGAACTAAAAAAATTAAAACCACTAAGCCTGCAGTATAAAACATATTTAATAATGTATTTCATACAGAAGAAGTAAAAAATAAAAATGAAAACCAGCATAGGAATGAATCACACCAGAACAGTCAACTAAAGATGACTGAGTTTAAATTAAGCGTTATAAATAAACCAAAATGGCAGGAAATAAAAATTATCTCTGTATAATAACATTGAATGTAAATAGTCTAAACTTTACAATCAAAAGACATAGATTAGATTACAAAACAAGACCCAACCATACATTGCTTACAAGAGTCTCACCTTACAGGCAAAGATATCCAAGATGGAAGGTGAAAGGACGGAAAAAGATATATCATGCAAATTAAAACTGACAGAAAGCAGAGGTATCTATTCTCATATCAGACAAAGTAGACTTCAAGCCAAAACTAATCAGAAGGGACAAGGTCATTTCATACTGGTTAAGGGAATCATCCAAAAATAAGATACAATGATTATAAGTATTTATGCCCCCCAAAATAATGCATCTATGTACATAAAACTTTCTTGATGTAAAGAATCATACAGACTACAATACAACAATACTGGGTGATTTCCACACACCTCTCTCACCATTGTCATCCAGACATAAACAAAGTAAAGACTCTTCAAAACTAAAAAGAATACTACCAATAAAATGGGCCTAATGACATCTGTAGAATATTTTATCCATTGATAATGGAGCTCACTTTCTTCTCAGCAGCACATGGAACTTCTCTAAAACAGATCATGTTTTAGGGCACAAAGTAAATCTTAGGAAATAAGGAAAAAGAAAGCTAATTACTTATCAGATCATAATGAAATGAAATTAGAAATAAATGACAAAACAAAAAGCAGAAACCATTTTAACACATGGAGATTAAATAATACAAATTCAAATGAGGAATGGATCACAGAATAATCAGAGAGACATAAAAATTATTAGAAAGAAATGAGTAAAATACAACATCTCTCTGGGACAGTATGAAGGCAGTTTAAAGTGAAAAGAGCACTACATTAAAAATGTAGAAAGATACCAAATAATTTAACATTAATCCCAAGGCCATAGAAAAAGAACAAACTAATTCCCAAATCAGTGGAAGACAGTAAATAATTAACATCACATTCAAAAGTAATGAAATTGAGAATTAAAAAACAATACAAAGGATCAATGAAACAAAGAGTTTGTTCTTCAAAGATATTAACAAAATTGATAAACTCTTAGCAAAACCAACTGAAAGAAAGAGAAGACCTACAGCAACAAAATTAGAGATGAAAGGGGAGATATCACCACAGACACTTCTGAAATCCAGAGGATTAGCAACTATTTTGAAAATTCATACTAAAGACTTAGTAATGGCAATGGGTTTGGAGTGTTGGGATTGTGGTAGATAACTAAGACATGGTGCCAAAGAAATGATAAAGTTGCAAGAAGTTTAGTGTACTGTAAATGATGATTGGTGGACCTGCTAATGGAGAAGAAAAAAATCTAGCAGGGAATAAATGAGGAAACCAAAGAGTTCTGCAGAGGGAGGGGGAAGACAAGACAGATTACAACTATCCTTCTGTGGACTTCAGGAACAGCAGTGTTCATACACAAAAGATAACTCTAAAGAAAGAGATATGTGTAGTACAACCTCTGAATTTCATAAGAAAGGAGTTACTAAATAAGGAATCTGCATTGATACTACACATTACCTTTTCTTTTATGAGAATTCTTTTGCTGGAGGCAGGTGGCTTACATAGAAATTGAGAATTTGGAGCACCTTAACATGGGGTGGGAGTGAAGACAAACCAGATACCTAATGCAGTACAGAAATGCCTGCTGGTGATGGACAAGAGAACTTCAGGAATGAATGACTCATTGGAGTTGATACAGTGTAATGAGAATTTGCCATCTTCACCTATCCAGATGTGTGATAAGCACATGGAGCTTGATGACCTTCTAGAACTTCAGGCTGTTCAAAGTGATCCTACCCAATCTGCCATATACCAGCTAAGTTCAGACATTTCTTACTAAGAATATTCAGGCCATGTTGGAACCAGAATACCTCAGACATTTTGAAAAATACTGTGAAAATGAGATAGATTGGCCAATGAAATTCTTCACAGAACTAGAAAAAGAAGTCCTAAAATTCATCTGGAAGAATAAGGGACCTAGAGTAGCCAAAGAAATCCAGAGTAACAAGAATGATGCTGGAGGGATCATAATACTGTACCTCAAGTTATACTACAGCGATATAGTAACAAAACCAGCATGGTATTAGTACCCAAACAGAAATGAAGACCAACTTAATAGAAGACACAGAAAAAAATCCGCATAGATACAGTCATCTGATACTTGACAAAGTTGCAAAACACACATTGGAGAAAAGATAACTTTTTTTTACAAATGGTATGGGGAAAACAAGATATGTATATATAGAAGAATGAAAGTAGATACTTATTCCTCACTCTGCATAAAAGTCAACTCAAAGTGAATCAAAGTTCTATGAATTAGACCAGAAGCTCTGCAACTGCTAGAAGAAAATATAGGCTCAAGAGTCCAACATATTTGTACAGGCACTGATTTCCTATATAAGGCTTCTAAAGTGCAAGAAATAAAAGCAAGTATCAATAAGTAGGATGACATCAATTAAAAAGCTTCCATACAGAAAAGGAAATTATTAATAGTATGAAGACAGAATCTACAGAATGGGACATCTTTTATCACCTACTCTTCAAACAGGGGATTAATACCAACAATATATAAAGAACTCAACAAACAACACACACACACACACATACCCCAGTTTATAATGGCAAATAAATAAAACCAAATTGAGGCACAATTCACAATAGCCAAGTTCTAGAATCAGCCTAGGTGTCTATATACAGACAAATAGATAAAGAATGGAGTTTTACACAGTCATTAAAAAGAATGAAATTAGTCATTTGCTGATAATTTGAATATAACTGGAGAAAATAATAAACCAGTATCAGAAAGTCAAAGGTTGACTGTTTTCTCTCATATGCAGAAGCTAGAGAAAAAGAGAGAAAGCGAGCGAGCAAGAGAGAAAGAGAGAGAGTGACAGAGAGAGAGAGAGAGAGAGAGAGAGAGAGAGAGAGAGAGAATAAATATGAAACAGGGGATTTTGCAAAAATAGAAAGGAGAGCAAGAGAGTAGAGAAAAGGGATCAAGATGGAGGAGGTGGGGAGTTTGGGAAGTACTAGGGAATGAAACCTATCAAATTATGCTATGTTCATGTACAAATATACCCAAATGAATCTCATATATATATATAAATGATAATGCACTAATAATAGCAATAATAACAACAACAAAATGGAGATCAGTAGAGCAGAGCAAGTTGATTGGGGGAGAGAGAAGGGAAGGGAAAGGGAAGATACTGGGGAAGGAAGTTGAGCAAATTATGTTATGTGCATGTACAAATTTGGCATAATAAATTCTATTATTATGTATAATTATAGTGCACTCACAAACAAAGGAAAAAAGGATATATACCCACACATGCTCATTTGTTCAAAGTAAATATAGAAAAGATAAACGAGTAACTAAAGAGATTGGTTACATATAAAGTGGTAAAAGAAAAAAAAAAAGAAAATAGGGAATGGGAAGATTATAGTAGGGATAATGAGGGACCGGCACTTCTCTGAGAATAACTTTTTGTATAGTTCTCTTAAAACCACAGTAATAATTTATATACATAAAATAGTTAAAATCAATCAGGAAGGAAGGTGGGAATCCAGAATTAAATACAAACACTAAAAAGTTAACCTAATTGTATTATAAAAAATGACATAACTACACTGAAGGGGGTAGGGGAAAAATAACTAACCTGAGTAATTTGGAGAACAGTATCATTTTAGTTGGTTCTTTTTAGTTTTACATTGACTGACCACTACATGCCTAAAGACATGAGAAACTCTACATAAATGATGTTCTTTAGTTAGTAATGGTCATTCTCACAGGGATATATGTTAGCAATTCTCAAACTGTATAGTAGAACTGAACAAATAAGTAAAACTTGTGTAAATATTAAGAATTGGATTTCTGACTGTTGGAGAAAGAAGTAAACAAAAGTAAATGGGAAGACTAAATTAAACACTGTGGCACTGGACTAGAATCTGAGGTACTGGTAGAAAATCATGGATTTTAACATATATATGTTATACATATGTTATATAGGCATTATTGATATTGATATTATTAATTGTGTATTAATTGTATATTATTAAAATTGTCAAGATGGCCATACTATGAGAAGTGTTATACAGATTCAATGCGTGTGTATATATACCCAGAAAAAAATATATATATATGTCATTCAGTATACACACATACATGTCCTAACTGTGCTGAGAGAGCCTGTGTATTGATCTGTTCAGTTTGCCATAACAAAATGCCACATACTGGGTGACTTAAATAAAATTTATTTCTCACAGTTATGAAAGTCCAAGATCAAGATGCCAGAAAGGCTGGTTTCTGGTGAGGTCTTTTTCTTTGGCTAGTAGATGCTTCCTTATATCTGTGTTATCACTTGGCCTTTTTTTCTGTGCATGAACAGTCCTGGTATCTCTTCTTCTTATAAGGACACCAGTCCTATTGGATTACGGTCCCACACTTATGACCTAATTTAACCTTAATTACTACCTTAAAGGCACTATTTCCACATTGGGACTTCAGGCTTCAACATATGAATTGTAATTGGGGGGCACACAATTCAGTTCATAACAGCTTGGATGTAACAACACTCCAGTAGCACAGAACTCATCTAACACTTAGATCTTGGTTTCTAATACTCTTCTTCAAAAAATGATACCAGGGTTCCTTGGAGAAGTAGTAAATTCCAGGGTTGAGACAGGGAAATACAATCAGATCCCTGAATCAGAAAGTAAGAAAGTATTAAACAAAGGACAAGGACATGTAGGAAGAATAAGGGACCAAACTTAAGAAGCTAAAACCTGGAATAATTTAAGCAACAAAATAAATAATGCTGGAGTAATTAGAGCACTAAATAAGTAATATTACATAAGATTATAACCCATAAAATAAAATAAATGTTCACAAATACATACCAATCTGAATAAATAACCATATTAATAGAGAGAAAGTAACATAAAAGCAATATAAAATAAATATTCACAAATACATACTAATATGAACAAATATGTAAATGGAAAAAAAGTAACAGAATTTTTTAGAGTGAAATTCTATTTAGTGAGTGTGAAAGAAAGTAGAGCTAAATCATTAGGTCGCTACTATACAGCGTCACTACTATAGACAGTATCCTCTATAGCTGCTAGAATTAGTAAGGAAAAATATTTTTTGACTAAAGGGAAAAAGATGACAACTTTGAAGAAAAGCCACATGGAGACCTCCTTGACAAGATGATCAAGGCCAGTACAACCAGTAATAAGACATACTAACATCATTAACCAAGTGATATGCACTGAAAAGGAAATATCATTATTTGGCACATTTGTTAGAAATATAAAATCTCAATTCAGTCATGAGAAGGTAACCAGACTGAATTGAGAAACATTTAAAAAACTGACTCATCAATACAATTCCAAAGTCCATAGAAGACGAGGGAAAAGCAAGGAACTAATGCAGACTGCTGGAGATTAGGGAGAATTAACAAGTAATTGCATCCTGGGATTTTGAATAGGATACTAGAATTAAAAAAGGACATTAGTGAAAATACTAAAGTTTGGAGTCTCTAGTTAATAGCATTGTTCAGAGTTAATTTTCTGGGCCTGACAACCATACTGTAGTTACATAAAATGTTAACACTGGGGGAGGTTGGGTGAGGGACATAAGGAAACTCTCTATTCTCTCAGGTGAGGTCCAGCAGTCTTGTTCTTAGCCTAGCAGTCCAGAATATTTAGCAAGAATGTGCAGGGATGTTTGGCAATGGCAGACTACCTCGCCTAATCACCATTCAAGACATTAAAATGAAAGCATTTCTTATGAGAAATGCCTCTTTAGATCTTTTGCCCATTCATTGAGTGAGTTATTAGTCTTTTTAGTGTTAATTTTTTTGGAGTTCTTTATATATTCTAGTTATTAATACACTTTTGGAAAAGTAGCTGGCAATGATTTTCTACCTTTCTCTAGATTCTCTTTTGACATTAATTTCCTTTGCTATGCAGAAGCTTTCAAATGTAATGCTATCCCATCTATTGATTCTTGGTTTTATTTCTTAGTTTTAGGACTGCCATGCCAATGTGTTGGGAGGTTGCACCTGTTTTCTTCTAACAGTTTCACTGATTCTGGTCTAATTACTAGGTCTTAGATCCACTTTCCATTGACTTTTGTGCAGGGTAAAGTTTGGGTCTAGTTTTATTATTTTAATTATGGCTATTTAGTTTTCCTAGTACCTATGAGGCTATCTTTCTCCAATGTATGTTTTTGGCACCTTTGCCAAGGATCAGGTGACTGTATTTATGTGGATTTGTCTCTGTGTCTTCTATTCTATTCCATTGGTCTTCATGTCTGTTCTTATGCCAGTGCCATGCTGTTTTAGTTATTATACCTCTGTAGTACAATTTGAGATCAGATGTTGTGTTGCTATCAGCCTTCCCTTGTTGCTCAGGATTTCTTTGGCTTTATGGGTCTTTTATTCTGCCATACAAATTTTAGGACTGTTTTACTCTAGTTCTTTGAAGAATGTTATTGTTATTTTGATGGGGATTGCATTGAATCTGCAGGTTACTTTTGGTAATAGGGCCATTTTGATGATAGTAAGTCTACTTATCCATTAACATGGTAGGTCTTTCCATGTTCTAAGACTTTCTTCAATTTTTTTCTTTAGTGTTTTATAATTTTCATTGTAGATTGTCTTTCACCTATTCACATTTATTCCTAAGTATTTTATTTTTTGAGGTCATTTTGATTATTTTTGAGGTTATTTTTTATTTATTTCTCAGCAGATTAATTATTGGAGTATAAGAAAGCTGTTGTTGTTTTTGTATAGTGATATTGCATCCCGCTAATTTGCTGAATTTGCTTACCAGATCCAGAAGTCTTCTGGTAGAGTTATTTTTACCTCTAGGTATAGAATGACAGCATCAGCAAACATAAAATTTCACTTCTTCTTTTCCTATTTGTTTCCCTTTAATTTACTTCTCTTGCCAGAATATGTAAAGGATTAAAAAAATCTTAGCAGAAAATTTAATAACCCACTGAATAAATGGGCAAAAGATAGAGACATTTCTCAAAAGAAGAAATACAAATGGCCAAAAATACATGAAAGAAATATTCAACATCCTTAGAAATCAAGGTGAGGCAAATAAAAACTACACTGAGATTTCATCTCATCCCAGTTAGAATGGCAAAAATTAAGAATACAAGCAATGATAATTGATGGTAAGCACGTGGGAAAAAGGTACATTATGCATTGTTGGTGGGACTGAAAATTAGTATGACCATTTAGGAAAGCAGTATGGAGATTCCTCAAAAGACTAGGAATGGACCCACCATATGACCTAGCTGTCCCAATCCTTGATATTTATCCAAAAGGAACTAAAATCAGCAGACTATAGTGACACATGCATACTAATGTGTATAGTAGTACAATTAATGATAGAAAGTTATGAAACCAGCCTAGGTGCTCCTTCAACAGAGGAATGGATAAAGAAAATGTTGTATACATACAGAATGAAGTTTTACTCAGCCATAAAGAAGAATGAGATTGTATCATTTTCTGGTAAATGGATGTAACTGGAGAACATCATGCTAAGTGAAATAAGCCAGACTCAGAAAGTTGAGGTTGAATGTTTCCTCTCATCTATAAAAGTTAGAGAGAAAAAGGGATAAAATAAAGGTGTCTTTTGAAAATATAAGAGAAATAAGAAGAGTAGAAGCTGAGGACCAAGAGGGAGAAAGTAAGAGAGGGAAAGTGGAAGTACTGGGGGATAAAGTTGACCAAATTATACCAGGTGCATGTATAAATATGCCACAATGAATTCCAATATTACATATAACTGTAAAGCATCAATTAAAAATAAATAAATAAATAAATAAATAAATAAATAAATAACCATTAAAGGAAAGAAAGGGGATTGGGAGAAGGAGAAGGGAATGGAAAGGGGATTAAATGTAGAAAATTATGTTATATGCCTTTATGAATATGTCAAAATGGCTCCCACTATTACATATAACTATAATGCATTAAAATGCATTACTGACTCTCCAATTATTTTGCTATTCTATTGTTACTTTAGTGGAGCTGCTGAAATGGAAATAAATTTTGCTTGTGAGGTTTTTGAACTCAACTATTAAACTAATCATTAAGTCAACAAGTAATTTTAGTTTTATTCTTCTGCATTTTATATATTATAGATGTGAATGAACTCTAGAGTAATGTTAATATTACCTTGAAGATAGATGGTGAAATTTTTAAAAAAAATTTAAAAAATATTTTTTAGTTGTAGATGGACACAATATCTATATTTTATTTATTTTTATGTGGTGCTGACGATTGAACTCAGTGCCTCATGCATGTGAGGAAAGCACTGTACCACTGAGCCACAATCCCAGCCCCTAGATGGTGAAATTTAAAACAGAAAATTCACAAACATCAATATAAAATTTCTTGCATATTTATTATAGTGATGCATCTTGTTCAACTTGATGGTGTAATCTAAGCATTGTACTATGTACAATCTTCACAGTGTATAAATCTAACATAGAAGACCTCCCAGCAGGGCACATTGTATGCCAAATTCAGAATAAAACCACAAAACTATTCAGAAGGAGTGAGTGTACAGTAACTAATCCACATGTGCGTCTACCACAAATTTCAGTTCTTGTCACAGCACATTCTTCTAGAATATTAAAAAATTGACAAAAAATTTCCACTCTAAAAATATAAATATTTAAAGCAGGGCTGGGGATGTGGCTCAGAGGTAGAGTGCTTGCCTAGCATACATGAGGCCCTGGGTTCAATCCCTAGCACTGCAAAAAAAAATATTTTCAGCAAATAAATTTATATTTCTGTCTACCTCTGAAAGAAATGTAATAAACACGAGAAAGTACCTTAAAATATAATGTAATATACCCTTATCTTAATTGGTTTTTAGAAACAACATTGCTATATTAAGTGTTATTGTAAATATAAGTAGGGGACACTAAAAATACAAATATTTTGTACATATTTTTAAAATTTTCTATTTCTTATACCTTTAATATGTTTGTTCTTTTGAATTATTTTTTCCTAAAGCTATAACTCAGGGGAATAAGTTTTAGCTAAGAGTTTAATGGACTCAGCATCTAGACTATAGAAGACAAGAAAGTAAAAACTTAAACAACTTTTTGATACCAGGCATTGAACTCAGGGGTACCCGACCACTGAGCTACATCCTCAACCCTATTTTGTGTTTTATTTGGAGACAGGGTCTCACTGAGTTGCTTAGCACCTCGCCCTTGCTGAGGCTGGCTTTGAACTCATGATTCTCTTCTCTCAGCCTCCCAAACTGCTGGGATTACAGGCATGTGCCACTGCGCCTGGCTACAATTCAACTTTTAAAACGTCACATTTTATATAAACGCAGTGAGAAAGATTTAATGTTGCTAGCCATGTAGAAATACTAGGGCTGCTGTAGTATCTATTTTATAAAAGAAAAGCCTTATTTAGCATCTGGTTTCCTAGGGAGTGCTGCTGGAGACATTTCCTTTGGTTCCCTTGTGCAGAGGTTCAAGGAGAGGTACTGATGTGTATATATGTATATGTGTGAGTATGTATGTATATGTATATATACACACACACAAAGACACAAAGAACAATCAACCTTAGAATCTTACTGAAAAGGACCATCAGGTCATATCATTCACAAATACTTTTCTTAAACCTTTGTGCATATAACTATAGGTATAATCTTGCTAGTTTAAATATGTAATTTCACTGGTGATCCAACTTGGAGGCTCACTTAAAGAGCCTCCAGAGCAGATGACTGATATTTTGTCAATCAAGAAAATGATACTGGTTACACATAGCTTCTCCCCAAGACCTTTAGATTGAGAATGCTTATCAAAACAATAGAATCCTCTTTGCACTTAACATTTATTCATTGTCTTTTCTTCCTTCCTGGTCCTCTTTCCTTTTATGTTCATATTTTATCTTTCACTGCCAATTTCCAACTGTTAAATTTATTACCTAGTTTTCCCAAATATTCAAAACAATACCCTTAGTTTTCCTAATCATACTGATTGCTTATCAAAAAGCATCAAAGGCCCAGGAAGTAGCTCAGTGGTAGAGTGCTTACCTAGCAACATATCAGGGCCTGGGTTCAATCCCTTGCACTGCAAAAAATTGTATAAAAGGTTAAAAATTGACAGTTGAGTGTAGTGGCCCATGCCTGTAATCCCAGCTACTTGAGGAGCTGAGGCAGGAAGATCATGAGTTCAAGGGTAGCTTGGGCAACTTAGCGAGATCCTGTCTCAAACTTAAAAAGAGTTTGGGATGTAGCTCAGTGATAGAGCCCGTCTATCAATGTGTGAGGCCTTGGGTTCAGTGTTAGGGAATACTGAAAAAAAGTAACTAAAATAAAAATTGAAGACACTGACTGGATTCCACTGGTTTGCACAAAAACTTTTTACCCTGGATAGTTATTAATAACATATTATTCAAATAGTAAATAAAAACATTTCAAGCCGGGAGCAGTGGCACACGCCTGTAATCCCAGCACTTTGGGAGGCTGAGATAGGAGAATCTTGAGTTAAAAACCAGCCTCAACAATGGCGAGGCCCTAAGCAACTCAGTGAGACCCTGCCTCTACATAAAACACAAAACAGGGCTGGGGATGTGGCTCAGTGGTTGAGTGCCCCTGAATTCAATCTCCAGTACTCCCCCCCCAAAAAAAACATTTCAAAGCATAGATGCCCAATAGACAACCATAAATTCATTAACTAGGGCAGTTTTCAACAGATACTCACTTGCTAAAATGAGGTCTGTGCAATTGCTAGCACATGTGTATATTTTTAACCAGGGTTCTAATTGAGAAAGCGAGCTACTTCATTAGCTAAATTTGACTAATCCTTGGGTCTTCTAATTTTGATTAAATTTAGGCCAGTGGGCAAGTTGGATATGAAATGGATTCTGTTATAGTTTAGATATGACATGTTCCCCAAAAGCTCATGTGTGAGACAGTGCAAGAGGTGAAATGACTAGATTAGGGGAGGTATAACCTAATCAGTGGATTAAAATCTAGATTAACTGGGTGGTAACTGTAGGCAGGTAAGGTGTGGATGGAGGAAATAGGTCACTGGGGGTGTGACTCTGGTGTTTATATTTTGTCCCTGGTGAGCAGAGCTTTTGCTCTGCTTTATGCTTGACATATCCTGAGCTACTTTCATCTGCCTTGCCCTCCCACCTTGATGTTTCACCCCACCTTCTGCCTAGAGCTATAGAGTGGGCTGTCTGTGGACAGATCTCTGAAACCATGAACCAATATAAACTTTCCTACTCTAAATTGTTCTTGTCAGATCTTTTGGTCAAAGTTACAAAAAAGCTGACTAAATCAGGTTCCAAATATTTTAAATAGTATTTAGGATTCTCTTTTTCTTTTTGTCCTCCTACCATGTGTAATATTTAGGTCTCTAATCACTGCGGCACATCCAATGTCCTAAAATAACATTCAGTTCCTGACACTGCTTGGAAAGGAAACTGGAGCCCTTCTGGCAAATTTGCATTGGAGCTGAGTCTAATTAAAAGGGGAAGGTCAAAAGTGCTAAGGGGAATGGACCTAGCATCACTATCCTTTGCTCACAAAGGATACTGACAGACATTATTTTTCCAGGGGCAGACTGTCACATACACCACCACTAAACCAATGGAATATGTGTTATTTAATAATCTATCCACTTGCCCAAGGGCAGAACACTCTAACTGGCTTCTCTGTTGGCTGCCAGCTAATTAGCAGTTAGCTCACCCAAAGAAAACAAAAGTCAGTTTTCAAATCATCTGCAGTATTTCCTTTCTCCTTCTCTACTTTCACTTATGAGAATCCTATTTTGTTTTGACTAGATGAAATCAATCTTTATCATTTTTTCCCTTTTATACAAGAAAAGGTTTTAAAATTATTTTCAACAAGGCAAGTATTGGTCTTTGACCCTGTCTTCTCTCTAGGTTCTCTCTCATGGTCAGTTCTTCACTGACATATTATCAACTATCACCACCTTGATAATTCCCATACTTGACCTTATCTACTTTTTGAGCCAGTAATAAGACAGTTATACTTGAATATTCTACTATCACCCCAAGTGAAATCATTTTCTTCTTTAAGCAAACCTCTTAGCTGATTTCCAAACACATAGGTTGAAACCAAAAAGTTATCTTCAACTGTTATAAATGCTTCTTAGTCTGATTCTGATTCCATTGGTGGGGTGTATTTCCCCTAAACATTTCTAGCCTATTGCTGTATCTCTTTTCCCTTAGCTGAAGCTTCAGGGATACACAGCTAGGCAAGTGTAGCTCAGTTCCTTCTTTTCTTTATTTTGGGACCCAGTTGCAAAGTGTTTTGCTGCTCTGTGTTTAAAGTTTTACAGTAGTTCCTCTACCTTTTGGCAAAAATGGAGGGATACATTTTATTCAAATGAATTTTAGGATATGATAGATTAGTACAGAACTTATGAAATACCAGTTAAGGAATGTGGAGATTATAATATAACATGTAAATTGAGGCTATGATGGGGCCAGTACTTGAGGCATTTCAAACAATTTACAAGTTGGCTACTTCACTTGTAGGCAAGTATTTCTATAAACATGATTTATATACAGGCAGGAATGAATGGATACCTTAGTCAAATACCAGTCACATAGTTCAATAAAGGCACTGTTCCTATGTAAACTTTTATTGTTTTATAATGAAAGGGCTAATAACCAGGCCTTAGAGCACAGCTGGTAAGTTTGACCATCAAATATACCAACACCAGACTTGGCCTTCACATGGACCCACTGTCTTGTGGAGTACTTGATATGTTAAGTAACAGAGAGGGTCTCACTGAGACCCTGATGAGATATAGATTTGAATGTAGAGAAGCTTTTCCCTATATAAGTCATTTTGACATTAGGGACAAAATGATTATTTTATTCTTTACTATGTTTGGCTAGTTCTACAGGTCAGAAACTTTAAGGTGGAATTAAATTTCACATATACTAAGGGGTACATATCTGTAAACTCCCAGTTTTAAATTGTTAGTCCCAAACTATTAGACAGCTCTTATAAAAAGTTCCTTCTGGTATCTCAAAGGCCAAAAAACAAAACTGAAGGAATCAACATTGCCCTAGGTTCATGTATGAGTGCACATATGGTGTGACTCTACATCATGTACAACCAGAGAAATGAAAAGTTGTGTTCCATTTGTGTACAATGAAAAAAAAAAAAACTGAAGGAATTCATGCATGTTTTTTTCTATGTGGCTTAGAGGTCACTCTCTATTTGCTGGTCTCAGTTTGCCAATCTAATAAACTTTGGTCATGTTTATAGTATATTGCAGCTTCCGTGCACAAAGGTGATGGGTTTGATTTCTAACAAAAAAGAAACAGTGCCCTTATTGCAAATAAGATATGCCATATTTTTAGATGGAAGTAGAAAAAAACACTCAATGAAATTACTACAGCTGCAAAGGTTAAGAAGGGAATGGCAAAAACCTGTGCTTGGAACACTCTTGAGATATCATTTGTGCTCAGGTGGTCAAGGAAGAAGAGTAGAACTGTAAAAATCTGCCCCAGCATATTAAAAGCAGTGAAAAAATGAAAGCAAAGGGAGAGAGAATTTGTTTTTAAAAGAGAAAATTGATATCTGGGAAAACTGGATTGAGACAGATCCTCATGACCCTAAAGACTCACTTCCACCCCACTGTTTGCAGCTTAACAAAGAGCTGGCTCTACTCTGGAGTCTTCTATTAAAAGGTTCTCTCTACCACTACAAGCCCCTCCCTTCTCTCCCAAGGTGCTACTTCCTTGTCCAGGAAGCTTCCACTAATCTCTGGTCACAGATGGTCCCTGACATTCTTTTCCAAAAATACTTAGAGTATTATTATAGAAGTTGCAGGTCCGAAATGCCTGACCTAAGCACACTTTCCTCAATGACTAAAAACAAAACACCTGAAGAATCAGATACATTCTGCCGCTTTTTTGCTTGCATATTTTCTCCTGGTAAACCCTCTTTAGTACTCACCCCTGTTGAAAATATCAGGGGTCCTGGACACCCTAGGAGCCAAAATAAACACTCAGAGACTAATCAGTTCTCTTGGCAGGGCAAGAACTTTACTCCCATGCACACAAGGGCACAGGGTAATGAAAACCAAAGCAGGCGCACCAAGCAGGCAGTCTTTATCCCTGATACAAAGGTATGGGTGGTTGCTCATGGGTGGGGGCTGACTGCACATTCCTTGGTGCCAACAGCTATTAAGGCAGGGGAGTACTTGACCACTACTCATTGTTCCGGGGCCAACTTAACTATCTCCTATTGGGTTATTTAAAGACACATATCCTTTAGTTGTCCCCACCTCCCTTTGTTCTCTTGTGGTGGGAAAGTCTCCCTGGGTGGAGTGTCTGTGGACATGTACACAGATAATCTCTGTTGGTCTTCTTTTTAACCTCCTATTTGTCAAGGGGCTTGTAACTTCCCATTCTGCTCTCTCCTCCAGATCCCAAATCATTTTACATTTAACACTAAATACTGTATTTTGAAAATGGACCACCAGGATTTTCTATTTTTCATATTCCACATGGCACTAGTGGCATGTGTATTAATATTTGCCTTCTTTGTACTATAGGAACAGACAGATACTGAGAGGAAAATGAGATTTGAAAGGTCAAAATTAGACATCAAAGAAAAATAGAAATGTATTCAAGTGCTAATTGCTACTAAAGAGGGTATTAAAAAAGAGGGTAGCATCTTGGTATTAAGTAGGAATAACCCTCAGGGTCCAAAGAAACTAAAAGAGAAAAAATACAAAAACTCTGGAGAGACTGGAAAAATTCCTCAGAAGTTCCCAAGGGATACTGAGGTTCAGGAAACTTGGGAGACAGCTTCTTAGAGCAGAGAGAGTTCACAAAGAGTTGAAGACCACCTCTCAAAATAGGGCCAGTTGTACTCAGAGGTTACAGAAAATATGGAGAGAATACTCAAAGTACTAATTGAATCACAGGAGACACAGTTTTAAATGGGACACATTTTGCCTGCACTGTGTGAACTCCTCAAGGTATGTGAACCATGTACACCTGTCCCAGCCCAAATAATGAACAAAGAGACACAAGGTATAGCAAAAAGTGAGGCTTTACTTTAATAGAGGTCTTGCAAGATCAGGTATCTGGTGGTCAGGGACACACAGATTGGGTACAACCAACATTTTATCCCCTAGACTGCAAGGTCCCTCCCCTGGGTCCATATTGGCTGAATACTATTGATACCACCAGTTGCCTGTGACAAGTTCTGCTTCCTCACATGCTGAGGTATAACATTAGAGAAGCACATGAAGGCAAGCATTTAAGCAGGGTTTATTTAAAAGGGGTAACATGGAATTCTCCCAGGAGGGAGAAGGGGAACATAGCTGATCCTGGTATCCCAAGAAGTACATGTGTTTTGCCTTTTTATGTCCTAGCTTCCTTTGTTCTCTTGCTCTCTTTCCCTTATTGCTCCTTCCTGTGTATGGTGACTAGGCCTGGGATATGCTTGGTGGGATGGCCAAAAAGGTGAAAAGCACATGAATGGGGGAAGGGCCCAGGTGAAGTGATTTGGGCAGGAGTGGGGCATAATTAACAACTCCCTGGGACAGGTTACCTTAGCAACAGGTTGGAGCAGGGACAGGTTATCCTGATAAGGGTGCAAGAAGGGCTCTAAAGACATTTCAATACCTCTCCAACTTCCTAGACCCAAATTGGCATCCTTGATCTGATCTGACTCAATTTACCTGACTGCCTGTCTAATTCTGGCTTCACTACGTGGGGTGTATAGTTTTCCCAAACATTGCCTAGGTTTTACTGTTGCCTATTGGGTTATTTAAAGAAATATACCTTAAGTTGTCCTTAACTCTTTTTGTTCTCTTGTGGAGGGAAAGTCCTCTTGGACGGAGTGCCTTTTTAAAAAAAAAATATTCTAATTAGGAATACATGACAGCAGAATACATTTTGATTCATTATACCCAAATGGAGCACAACTTTTTTTCTGGTTGTACATGATGTAAAGTCGCACCATATGTGCAGTCATACATGTACCTAGGGCAATGATGTCCCTCTCATTCCACCATCTTTCCTGCCCCTGTGTCCCCTCCCCTCTCCCCTTCCCTTTGACCAAAGTTCCTCCGCTCTTCCCATGACCGCTCCCCCATCATGGATCAGCATCCACTTATCAGAATTTATTTATTTGGAATTGACTTACTTCGCTTAGCATGATATTCTCCAACTACATCTATTTACCTGCAAATGCCATGATTTTATTCTCTTTTAAAGCTGAGTAATATTTCATTGTGTATATATACCACAGTTTCTTTATCAGTTCACCTATTGAAGGGCATCTAGGTTGCTTCCATAGCTTAGCAATTGTGAATTGTGCTGCTAAAAACATTGAGTGGCTGTGTTACTGTAGTATGCTGTTAAGTCTTTAGTGTATAGATCGAGGAGTGGGATAGCTGGATCAAATGGTGGCTCCATTCCAAGTTTTCTAAGGAATCTCCATACTGCTTTCCAGATTGGTTGCACCAATTGGCAGTCCCACCAGCAACGTATGAGTGTCCCTTTCCCCCCACATCCTTGCCAACACTTCTTGTTTTTTGTATTCTCGATAACTATCATTCTGACTGGCGTGAGATGAAATCTTGGAGTAGTTTTGATTTGCATTTCTCTAATGGCTAAAGATGTTGAACGTTTTTCCATATATTTGTTGATCAATTGTATATCTTCTTCTGAGAAGTGTCTGTTCAGCTCCTTAGACCATTTATTGATTGGGTGTTTGTTTTTTTGGTGTTAACTTTTTTGAGTTCTTTATATATCCTGGAGATCACTGCTCTATCTGATGTGTGTGTGTGAATGCCTTTTTAAAAAATTAGTTCTAATCAGTTATACATGACAGCAGAAAGCTTTTCAATTCATCATACACAAATGGAGCAGTATTTCACTTCTCTGGTTGTATGTGAAGTAGAGTCACACCATTCGTGCTATCTTAAGTGTACCCAGGGTAATGATGTCCATCTCATTCCACCATCTGACTGAGTGCCTTTTGAAATATTTGCAGTTTATCTCCATTAGTCAGATGGTGGGGGGTAGGGGGGCTTTCTTCTCACCTCCTGTTTGTCAAGAGGCTGTGAATTTTTACCCTTTAGTGTTAACTGCTTGTAACTTTTCATTCTGTTCTCCTCTCCTGCTGCTTTCCTTGCATCCTAAGTAATTTTACATTTAAGGCTAAATACTGTATTTTGAAAATGGACCAATGGGCTTTCTATTTTTCACAAAGGGAAAGATTTTTATTTGTTATCTGGAACACTAGCTGATCCATAATAGGGGTCAGTATTTATTGAATGAATGACCATTAAATGGGAACCATATAGGATAATGATAAGTCACAAACTGGCAGGGTGAAATTATAATGACATCCAATTCAGGTAGGTGAAAGTGAACAAAATTACTTTTAACATTTGATGCTCTTGTTGAGCACAGAACTTGTTTTAATTCTTCTCCTATAATGGAGATATCTCAACTCCCAACTCCAGGACAAGGTCCAGAAAAATCTGTTAGGAAAATATCTGAGGCAGACGGCCAAAAGAAGAAAGTGGTCATATCCAATAAATTGTTTTAAGTTCTACATAAAACAAATGTAGGTCCAATTTAAGAAGTACAGTGTTAGTGTTAAGAGGGGTCCACATGATGCTTTGAATATAATCCTTGCTGCACTGCCACTGTGGCTTATTTTAAAATGGATGTGTTTTTCCCTTTCTCTTCTCCCTCTCCCAAACATGGGGGAAACACAAGTAATCTTCTTCCCATCCTAGGCTGAGTTATCTGTTTGTTGGCTCATAGACTACAAGAATGAAGGAATCCACACTTTAGAGTTGGTACCTGTAGATCTAAGAAATGGCTGTCTCTCAAGGCTGCAAATGTATTTTGACTCCTGATAGGGCACAGCTGGAAAGTAGCCTTTGTTTCAGCTCTTTAAAGCCCACTGTTCCCTGACAGTGAGAATCACAGTCATAATGTATTTTTCTTTGCTAACAAAGCAACAACAACAACAAAATTTTTTCCTGTTTTCTGAAGACCTTGTCCTTGTTATTGGAAGAGCACTGGGGACAAGGACCAAGCCTTCAGATTGAGCTGTTGGTGTCATTAGAAACTCAACAAGTATTCTAGAAGGGAGAAGGGCAAGAACAGAGAATAGGTGCCAAAAGAGAAGTATCTCAAAGAAATGCTACTTCTCACCTGAGACATCCAGAAGCTGAGGATGTGTGTACCTTGAGGTACACACATCAGCCATCTTGATTCTGAGTCTCTAGAGGAACAAATTTTAGAAGCAAGAAGGGCAGCCTCTGCTCAAAAAAACCTGCCAAGCATGTGTGAGGTAAAGGGACCCCCCCAACAAGTCCCACAAATCAGGTGTCCTGTGGCTTGAGTAACTCCACATCATAAGGTGGTAGACACTGAAAAAACCTTCTCACAAGGAGCTGCAGAAGCCATGTCTCTAAAACCCACCCTCAGTGTAGCCCTGGGGTGCCAGTAATACAGAATCCCAAGGGGGAAATGGAGTTAAGAAATTTTAAAGAAGATATGGTAGCTTTGTCTTAAATATCACTATCCAGAGATAAGACTAGACACATACATGCCTATTAAGATACAATGAACATCGGTCAGTTTAACTGCTTAGTGGGTGCTTTCTCCCAACTGAGTTTAGATTACACAAGTTGGGGACTGAAACACCAGCACAGAACTACTAGGAGTCCCAGTGAAACTGAATCAAGATTTTCTTGGCCCACTCACCATCTCTTAGGTATCACTGAATCTTTTAAGGTCTTTGATAACAGTGAGAACTGGTTTCTAGAATTTTGCCTGAGATCAGCTAGGAGCTGGGGATTGGTCTGTTTCCTAAATGTGTGGATGTGGAAAAGTGCTGTGATAAACCTCTATATCCGAGTAACTGGATTCTTTCTGTTGTTGCTGGGGAGGTTTATAAGAGATGTGGCAACGAAATTAAGTAGCATAGTTAGAAGTCAGGCGCATTTGGCCCAGCTGTCCCACTGCTCAGTCTGTACCCAAAGGACTTGAGAAGTCAGGCATTTTTGGTTCTCACACCAAACTATGTTCTCCTTGGACTCATCAGTTGTGAATTAATCATCACCTAGACAGGAAGAAAAGGACTTTCTTGAGGAAGAACCTTGCTCAAACAGGCTGCCAGCACTGTAGACCCTCCTATTAAACATTCCAGGAGAGCAAAACGACAAAAACCAAAGTTATTTAAATGAGCAAAGGTCTTCAAATTGATGGCAATTTGCTTCACTCTTCTAAAGCTCAGTGATGCCCTGCAAGAAAACACTTTTACTACTCTCCTACCTGTCACCAGTCCCCACGACTGAGCCTTCTCCGTTCCCAGTGCCACGACCATCCTCTCCGTACATCATACCACACACCAGGAATAACCCCCGTTCTCAACTCCTGGACTGCTTCAGCAGCCCCCAGGGTAGCCCAGCCACACTCTGCTGATTTTGGCCCTGGCCAGACGCCCACCCGCACCTCGCACGCGGCGGCAGAACTCAAGAACACACACCCTCAACCGGCTTCCGGGCTTGGCCCGCAGCTTCAAGGCTGCTAAGCAACCGTGCAATGACCCAGGGAGGGCTGCCCGGTCGGATGCCTGAAGGACCCCAGCAGGGCCTCTCAGGCTAACTAGCGCAGTGCCTGGTGGCTTGGCATTGCGATTGGAGGATCAGGGAAGCGCGACCTGGTAGGCTCCGAATAGCCCGGGAATCTGGGGTGGGCTTTGGTCCTGAGTGCTGAGCCTGGGGGCCTCAGAGAATGAGGGCCTTGGGCGGCTCTACTGCTGAGGCGAGGAGCTTCGGGGAGTGGGGGGCGTGGCTACAGGTGTCCGGGCGGAGGCGGAGTTGAGTGGCTGCAAGTCCCTGCAGCTAGCAGGAAAATGAGGAGCTTTAAGCTGCTCACTGGGAAGCTGAGCGGTGGCCCTCTCAGGTATGCCGTGGAAAGTTTTAAAATTTGTATTTTGCTAGGGGTGTGTGTGTGTGTGTGTGTGTGTGTGTGAGAGAGAGAGAGAGAGAGAGAGAGGAGGAAGAGGGAGTGAAGGACGGGGAGGCTGGCAGGCAGGCCTAGGCAGCTTTTAAAATTTAATCTTTCTAATGGAGTGACCTTTTAGTACGTTTCTCTGCTTAACATTTGTTTTAAACGAAAATCCGAGTAGCCATAACCTAACTGATGTTGGGAAGGGAACCACGTCCTTTCTTTTCTTTCTTTTTTTTTTTTTGAAAACATTTTGGCAGTTTCTTATAAAACTAAACATGCAATTTCCATATGACTCAGCAATTGCACTCTTGGGCACATATCCCAGAGAAATAAAAACTTATGCTCACATAAAAACCTGTACAGAAATGTTCATAGCAGTTTACATGTAATAGCTCCAAACTGGAATGTCAGCCCAGGTGTCATTCAAAGGATGAATGGTTAAAAAAACTGCCAGTGCTTCCCCATCTTGGAATAGGAGGAACCAACTTTTGATCCATGTAACAACTCAGATGAATCTTCAGGCAATTATACTGTATGTCCGGGGAAGGGGGGACCAGTTTCAAAAGATTACATCCTGTAGGATTTCATTTATATTAATATTTTTGAAAGGATATTTGAGAAATACAGAGCAAAATCATAGCCAGGCGTGGTGCGCAAGCCTGTAATCCCAGGACTTAGGGAGGGTGAGACAGGAGAATTGTGAGTTCAAAGCCAGACTCAGCAACTCAGTGAGACCCTGTCTCTACATAAAACACAAAATAGGGCTGGGGATGTGGCTCAATGGTCGAGTGCCCCTGAGTTTAATCCCCAGTACCGGGAAAAAAAAAAAAAAAACAAACAAAAAACAGAATCATGATTGGTAGATGTTGCAAGGTAGGGTTATAAATGGCAACATGAGGGATTTGTATGGGAACCACGTCCTTTCTACAGGTCACCTGTTCTCCCCTGGAGACCCCCTCCAGCCCCTTCCCCCAGCAGCCTGGCATAGCCGGATTGGGTTCTTTCACTGATTTATTCAGCAAATACTGTTGAGAACCACCTAGTGTAAAATCCTAACACAAAATGGAGTCACTCTGGCTCAGGCCTGCATGTATTTGCTAACCTGCTCTTTGTGCTTCTGTGATTAATGCTTTGCTATGCTTGCTTCTCATGGATGGGGGTGCAAAACCACAAGCTGCCAGACCCCCTGGCCAGTTACCTAAAGTTCCAGGAACTGAAAGGGGACATAGGAGGCACTGTCACGGTTGAACTGTAAATAACTATAGGTTGAATACCTGCCAAATCATGTTTTTCTGAATCATGTACCTAGCGCACCCTATAATAACCTCTGAAACCCTCACTTCGGGGTCACTCTCTGAAGGAAAGGAGAGCTGACCCCAATCGATTGGCCTGTGTGCCTATTTCCTCAATAAACTTTGCTGCTTCTGCAGAGTTGTCTGGGCTGCAGTTCTTGGGGAGAGGTGCAGGTTGGATGCAACATTTGGTTCCCTGACCGGGAAGCCCCTTCCCAGTTGCTCCACCCGCTCTCCTTCCTGGGAGTGTGGAACGGGGAATTGATCCTCTCTACCAAGGGGATTAATGCCCCTTGAGGAATAGGTCAAGTCTGTATTGGTATACCATATGGGACTTGAGGGCCAAGCTGGACGCAGCGCGTTGCCCCAAGTCAGGACTCCACCCAGGACGCTGGTGGACTCCATCTGGTCTGGTTCAGGTTTCAGGTAAGAGCTCATAAAACCATCTTGATATTAAGTGGCCACAAAGGCATTATAGCTTCGAGATCTCTAGCCTAACTGTGGTGTGTTTGTTGTTTGTCTTGTCTCTGTGTACTGTGTCTTTGTCTTTTAAAATAATGGGTCAATCTTCATTCCTATCTAGCCCTTTGGAGTTGATTAAACAACACTTCAAGGATTTCCAGCAGAAGGCAACAGAATATGGAGACACTGTTTATCCAGGCAAACTAACAACTTTCTGTTCTCTTGAGTGGCCCACTTTTCAGGTTGAATGGCCCCCCGAGGGAACCTTTGATCTTGCTATCATCTACCGACTTCAAGCAGTCATTTTCTCGTCCCATCCTGACCAGATTCCATACACCGTGGCTTGGCATTTCCTTGTTGAAGAGCCACCTCGCTGGCTCAAGAAATATCTCCCTTCTCCCTCTTCTACCTCGGTCCTCATCGCCAAGGGTAAACTACCTCTGCTTCCTTCTTCTCCTGAAGAAGAGGATCTCTCTCCTATCCCTCCCCCTTATTCTTACCCACATCTGCCTTCCCCAGCCCCAAACCCTCCTGCCCCACCTCCTAGCCCTTCACTCCCGGCCCCAAATTCTCCTAG